>CAJQZM010015030.1:11522-49703 GCA_907164665.1 Colias nastes
GTTTTTGGCACAATTTAAAACTGGGATTTTTCATCTAGAAGAAGCGTTGGTGTAAACTACTTTTCCAAAAGTAAAAACAAAAATTTAAAAATTACTCATTTTAAACTTCTCTTTTTAACATTTTATATTCAAAAGAAAAGCACATGCCTACGTACATTTTACTGCCTACGGCTATCCGTAGGTAGTATGTACGTTTTATTGTGAAAAATAAATTGTTTACACAAAATCGACATATCTTTTTTAAGCTGACGATAATTGACCGATCAACGTTATTACATCGCATTGTGTTCTGATCTCTTTGAAAAATACCATACAGGATCTCATTACGGGGTGAGGAAAGGGGTCTTTTGGTCTTCCCACCATCTTGCAAAAGACGGTGGGTAGACCCTTCCAACAATTATTTTGCAGATTTTTCAAAATGCCATTTGTATTCTGATTGACGACTGACGTTCCCAAGCTTTCCCAAGCGAAAGAGTTATAGGAGTGTTAACGTTTATATTTAATTTTTGTTTTACCTTATATTGATTTTACCTTTTTGTTTTAACTGATCCTGTTTTCGAGCAAAATAATTTAAGGTAATATAAAAAAAGAAAGTATTATTAAATACTGAAATGTATAAATACATTTCAGTATTTAATAATACTTTCTTTTTTCAATTTCTTGAGCTTCATATTAACAAAACCACTGAAACTTAAATTATCTACTCTCTTAAAACAAGTCAAATTACGTAACCCACAATCACTAGAATCGATATTATTTATGAGCTAAATAGTACAGGTAAGGTCCCTTTGTTTACCGATAATTTATGAATAATTAGCAAAAACCGTGAACGACGTTGGTTGTTTAATAATATTCTAAGGCAATTGAAATTTCAATAAAACGGATATTAATCATAATCTATACTTCTAACTACCTGGCTTCTAATAAATTTTATACTAAAACCTTCCTCTTGAATCACTCTATCTATTTAAAAAATAGCATCAATACCCGTTGTGTAGTTTTAAATATATAAGCACACATACATAGACAGGCGCGGGAAGCGACTTTGCTTTATACAATAAAATATATTTAGTTCAATGCTAATAGTGTATCATGTATTTCAATGGTCACGCCAATATTAATTGATCTATGCGACATTGTATTCGAATAATAAGTAAGTTTTTATCATGAAGCGATGCGAATTTTCAATCAAAAATACTATATCTTATTTTGATAAAGTGCACTAGGTACTTTTCTTTGGTACTTTTATAACCTTTTGTAAGCAAGGCAAATGTGTTAATAGTAAGTGTTTTGGATTTTCGCTTTCCCTTTTTGAGTCCTTTAATTAATTGTGTAAAGATTATAGTGGATATTTAAATAAATTAACTAAAATAAAACCATAGTCTCAAATTAAAAGAGCATTGCATTTGAAAGAAAAATATAAAAATTCATATAAATTTCAGGTACCACTTAAAACCTATTCATAGGAAGATAGCTTCATTTATTTTTAGCCTTCAGCAATAAATAATAAAAGTAATATGCTCAAATAATTATTATGAGGAATTTTTTATCCACTTTGTATAATAAAGAACGTTATTTAACATGTACGTTCATTACTAAAGACGTCAGATATTTATGTAACATCTGTTTTGTTTCACAACACAACATGTTATTATACCACATTTCTATGAGTAACGTTTAAAATTTAATATTTCAATATCAAGTATGATATACTTCAGCCATACCAAGATTTTAGCAGTATTATTTCGTGATGGAAAAAAGACAGCGCTATATTATGTCGTCTAGCGCCATCCCTGTCCCACACTGGAAGTAATACTGCTAAGACAAGGTAACTCCCTGATTTTTAACGTTTAAAAATTTGATATTTCTGATAGGCTTGTAATAAACACGTGACGTCATAATTGGGCGTTACCTTTCGCCTCTGTAAATTTGTTCGTTCAGTCGATGTATAGTAATATTCGTTGAAGCCAGGGGCGGATTCGTTTATTCCGCGGAAATAACCTGTGAGAGGAACGAACGATGATTATGAACTTACGTAAAATAAATTCGTTTTCGATGTGATGTTTAATGGGACTGATGATTTGTCAAATTAATTTGTTGTTAGACTGTACCGCTGAGTTTGGATGGTACGTTTGGATACGGGGTATGTTTTGTACTTTTCATTAAGATAATTAACAGATATTTTAGTAAGTCGATTAACAATTAGAGATCTAATGGAAAATATTTTTGCATTCGAATGTTTTAATTGGTTATTGCAACTTTTTGCGAAGAGTATCTTATCGTATTTATCTTATGAAATAAATGTTAGTTTTTTGCTAACTCTCTTCAAACCAGGAACGATTGTTAGGATATTCGCTGCTTTCTGTATAGTATCATAAGATGTAATCCGGAAAATAATTTTATTATCATATTTTTTCACTTATTGCTCGTTTTGACCTAGTCGAATTAGTTTGGAATAAGGGTGGTTGTTGTATTTTTTTTAACTTTCTATACCTAATTTATTAAAATCGAAAAAAAATAACAATTTTATTAATTCTATTTTATAACAATAAAGTATTACATAAAAGTGATTTTTCAATATTACAAGATAACACCGATAAGGTATTTTTGTCTTGATCATTTTTTAAATTTATGTGTATTTTATACACAATTTTCGAACTAAAGCTTTTTTACATCGTATTTTATGATGACATTGCGAAGGCGAATTTGATTGTCATTTTTCACGTTGCAAGAGCGATTTTATGAAATAATTTTTATGTTCATAGATTGTTAGGAGGCTTATGCCCGTTTTCACCAACGACCCGTAAAATTTAAGTGTCACCTAAGTTAATTTAAGGGATACCTAACGTAAAATTTGCTTTCACCGACAGATAAGTGTCACCTAAATCGTTAGGTAGCCCTTAAAATTTAGGGGGTGAATATTCGACCCCCTAACGTTTAAGTGACAGATATTTATCCTATTTAACGTATTAAAAATGGATAGCGACGACGATACAAATATTAAGAAGCAATTGAAGATATAGAATTATAAAATAACCGAAGTTTGTTAAGGCGAACGCGAATTTACCATGAAAGATCAAAGGATTAAAAAAAATATGATGACAGATAAATTTTGTACACGTTTTCTCTTTTCTGCCATTATTCTTTATAATATAATTACAAACACCAAAAAAATAACACGAATCAAACAACGAATGCAGCCGGCAACAAAATGAAAACAGACGCGATGACATTGTCATTAAAATGTCACTGTGAAGTGTGATTTTAGACAAAATATAAAAAGTTGTTTTTTTTTGTGTTTTTATATATTTTTAAGGTAACGAACTCAATATTTACACATAAACTGAGTGAAATTAAGCGATTTTTCAACTAAATATCAATAGAATCCTATAGTCGATACACTTTTCGACTAACATTGCGTAGCATCCCCACACTAAACGTCACTTAACTAGGGGTCTCTTATTTAGGTGACCCTTATGATGGTGAAACAGAATTTAGGTTAGGTAGTGATTTGAAGGGTCCCTTAAAATAAGGAACCCTTACTTAGGAGACTGTTTAGGGGTTACTGGTGAAATCGGGCATTACACTATCATTAATAGGCCACTTTTTACCGCAGTGACAATCTTACGGTGTATTTACATGAAATGAACTAGCTAGAGCAAGAGCATTATTTCGTGATCTTTTAGTGTAAACTCGTATTCAGTGTTGTTCAGTATTCGAACATTGCGCAGAATCTTTTCGAACGCACTAAGAAAAACGAAAGAATGCTCTACGCCTGTTTACACTAAAAGAATTTGACATAGTGGGCTTAGAATGAGCATTCGCTTGTTTGATGTAAATGCACCGTTACATCAACACAAGGTTACATCTCATTCCCAAGGGAATTTCCTTTAATGCGGACAACGCGAGCGGAAACTAGGCCTTTATAATAAGTAGGTACATTACACAGTGGTTAGGAAAATTACTACCTACATAATATGTAACGTTTTATTAAGCATCTTTTATGTAGAACAACATGTTTTGAGTGAAATAATATGAGACTTTAGAGATTCATTTCATTCATTCGAAGATTGAGACGCGTAGGCAACCACTGAAAATCAGTGTATTGCACTGAGTGGGAGGCCTATTGTGGCATACATATATTTAAGTTAGATTTAAGTTTCTTGTTTTATTTTATTTTATTTGTATCTTTTATGTATCCATAATAAACGTATTTCATTTCATTTCATTTAAGCCCTCTCTGTGGCGTTGTTTTAATACGACCAGCTGCGCTAACGTTGATAAAAAGTTATACATATATGAAAGTATAAACATAAAATAATAGATTTTCTTCTTTTATCTATAACGAAACATACATACAATATCAAAGTATTAAATAACAATAACTAAACATTACTAATATGTTAATATTATCTAATCTTGTCTAGAACATCAGTATGAATAATTAACTCATACACGAAAAGTAGCATGAAAAAACCTTTCTTTGGCATATTCATAAAAAGTGTTGAAAATCTATTCCCCCAATAGCCTTTGTGAGCCCTGTAACGGAAGTGCTAATTAGCGTAGCACTCTCGTTCAATTTTACATTTTTTGGTTTTGTCCACTGAAAGCTCCAATAATGAAAAATTAAAAACGCGATTGAGTTTCACATCCGATAAATTTTTCTCAGTTACAGTATTTTGTTGATATATTATTGGGATAAAAGTTATATTCGATTTATTTTTAGATAAGTTTAAAGATTTTTTTAGATATGTCAATCAAACCATAAAATGAAATATTTTAATTTTGTCCGTATTAGAATGTGTATTTAAGTTCGTCTCTGCTTAATCAGGATTCGTAAAAAAAATAAAAATCAAGTTTTCAAAATTATGTCTTTTTGGAAATGAGTTTGATAAAGTTTGATACTTGTTATTTTAAATTAAAGATACTTAATAAGTAATGTTAATGTTGTTGAATTGAACCTTACGTTTTTTAATACATAGTTGTATATACCTATCAGTTTTTTTCTTTATATTTAGTATTATTGATTGATAAATCTGTTTGTGTTGTCGATACGTAATGATAGAGCAGGTTGGCAAATAAACAAACAATTACATAGAATTTTCTTTGAAACCGTATAATAAATAATAATGCCGAAGTGCCAATTATGATAAAGTATCAGTTAGAAAATCCTTAGAATTGCCGTGTATCGAAATATATTATTCCAATCTATTGTACTATTCGCCACGTGTAAGCGTAATTAGTTTACTTTTAATAAAACCATGTTATTATACGAAATCTAATATCTACAGTATACATAATTATCTAATTTCTGTTTAATTATAACTTCTATTTTTGTTTAAACCCACAAGAACGCTATAAAATAGCTGAATCTTTACTCGAAATTGTAGTAACTATAGTTGAAAGTGTGTGACATAAGCTCTGTTATTAATACTAAAAAATACATGAAAAGAAATTAGGAAAGGCATTAAGCAAGAGTGTATAGTTAGGGCGCTTTAACTTCGCGAGTGCTTCAATGTTGCGATATAGAGCAAGGCGTCGCCGTATGTAACTCATTCATTATTGATGAAAATTCATGCTTGAACACTTGAAAAGTATTTTGTTGATGATATTTTTTATATCATGGAATATGAAAGTGTAGGGTAAAATTAGACACAGCCACATTTACATTTTTAATTATAATTTTGAAGAAAAATCTTCAAAATTATAATTAAAAAAATTAAATTGTGAAGAAAAAAAAAGAAAAGTAGCAAAGACTTGTGATGATATGGTTATGCATGAAAAAATTATACAAATTTGATATTGTGATCGTCTAGAATCTAGACTACGTTACAAGCAAGTTAAAACATACGTTATGCACATCTAAATCAGCCTTTATAGGTTATGCGTGAAGAATATTTCTATTATCTTACGCACATGTGTAAAACATAGCGTGTATAGGAAAATCAAACATTTATAAAGCTACCAAATAGAAACCGGCATAGTCCAGCCCAAAGGCAAAGAGATGTCCGTTTCAACTCAATAGTTTGCTAGCGGCCTGCATAATTTGCTTAGGCATATTTGCGTTGGTTATAACTTGCAGTAGCATTTATTAGTTTCGGAGCGTTTATGTCGTCACAAATAGCAATCGGATAATTCGCTTTGACCGTAATGAATTTTGACCGTTTGCGTACCGTGTTTGTTTGATCTATGGCATTATTAGTATTGGTCGTACGGTCGGTTCACTTTATTCGGTTGGATTAAAATTTATGACACAAACGCGTGTAATAACTGATCGTTTTATAGTAAAACGCACGGTGTGAGCTAGTAAATTAATCAATTGACATGTAATAAGTTAATTAATAACAGCTCTCATTGATAAAACATTTGTTTATTCAATACTTGTTCCCTTTCAACTAATTTAATTCGAATTTGCTGTTTTGTTCGTGGAACTCTAGATTTTGCATTGTATGATAACAATTAACATACGTGGTCCAACGTTTAATTAAGCTTTGTTCAATTGAATTTGAAATACGCGAAGAATGGATCTCATTTCAAGCATTGATAGAACAACAGGTTTATTAGTATTTTAGAGTGCGCTGAATTTTCCGTTAGCCAACTTCAATTTTCTGACAATAGCACGACTCTTTTAATACTATTTCTTACATTTCAATTCATCGCAATATACGTCAATAATACCTGTCCTTCCTTTCTTTTTCTGCCGGCTTTGTCCAGATTATTATTCTACCTAAGATATTTTTTATTATTTTTTTTTATAGATCAGACGTTTACCTAAGATACCTTACCTTATCTACCCTAAGATACCCTCATAGGAGACACGGGCCTCATATGAGGGTATTATCTACTAACCCAGACATGGGAACATTACGGTTTGATGATGATACACAAAGACATAGTATTAACCAAAGCTCTTGTTCCAGCTACTATGTGGAAGGGGAGAGGTGGACGGGCGGTGCGCGGCTGTGCGCACGCGCTCCGCAAGCGAGCGGTGGCGTGTCTGCTGCTGCTCTTTGCGGGGTCGCTGTGCACGGTCGGCATCATTAGCTCCGGCTACTGTGAGTATATACTATTGTAGAAGTGATGGTCTTCTTATAGGTATCAAATATCCTGGTGCAGGGCGGCTGAAATGTCTACAAAGCTAATCGGTATCAAAATATATACAGGGTGTCTCAGGAAGGTCAGTCAAACGGTGCCCCAAAGGTAGAGCACTCGGGGATAGTCAAGTAATTTTTGGTAGTCAAGAAGTTATAATTTTTCTCAAATTTTAGACGGGCAAGAAAATTCTTAGTATTCTGAAGTGAATAATTGAGAGATTTTATTTTGGTATTTAGCTAATGTCACTCTGTATATTTTTGGATACAGATTAGCTTCTTCAGGTAAGTTCCACAGCTTCCTGATAAGCTCCGTTTAGCATATCTGTCTGCTATAATTACGGATGAAGATTTAAAATATTTTACAGAAAATTTCAAATAAGCAGGCCTAGATAATTGGAAGACACTTCTCATTTTTTTCAATTTCAACAATATGAAATTGAAAAAATGCAACACGAATTTCTATTACAATCGAATTTTTAGTCAAAACTACTTTCGCTTTCAATGTTTTGTCAATTTATGCTTTTATTTGTGATATTGTCTAGGCCTGGAACATAAAGTTGGCGTTGCTAAATGTAGCCTTAACGTGCAAAATTAACCAAGAGTTTAGTTGATTATACTATGGTTGACTGGATATTGGGTATAGACAAATGTTCGAGGATTCCGCAATGTATAGAATCTGACACGTGCGTCAATTAATTTCGGGTCCAGAATCTATGCGAATATTCGATCCAAAACCAAATAATACTCAGTGTCTAAACATAATTATTTTACCACAATGTGTATTGTAAAGCTAGTAGGTACAGGACAGGTTATTATAGTGACAGAAGTGAGGTTGTAGGCAGTTTGAGCGAATTTCAGTGAAGGCTATTGGGCTTTTATTTATATTGCTTCCATAATAAATCTTAGTGTATAAATTTTAACCATTAAAAGATACAATGGTACCCTTTAAACTTAAAGAATGCGCATAGGTATTCATTTTTGCGATATTTTGGCCTCCACGCTAGTTTGGATGGTTGCAGTTTTTTAGCAACGTCGTAAAATGTTTGTGTGCTTTTGGCATCCGAGCTCTCCAATATGGATTGTTTACGCTTTTTAGGGTACTGTAGTGAAGTAACAAAACGCGATTTTGTTACTTTTTCGTAAACTTCTATATATAGGTATAGTTTTAATGCAGTGGTGGCTCACAAAATCAAATGACCAAATTTACCCCGGCAATTGTCGGAAAATAAAAATAAATTCCGACTTTGTGGACCACCATTTTTGTACGGCATCTGTGTCATACTATTTCAATACTGCTTTTAATCCATTATTCCGCAACGCCGTACAAAAATCATGGAGACAAGGGGAAAAAATCTCTACCTGTAATTATTTTATAACTTTACGAGTAGTATCAGCCTTATAGATTTTCATTATAAATATTTATTAAACTCGCTGACTGTTAACTCGCTGTTAAGAAACAACGTAAGTCGTGTCATTTAAACTGTCAAATATGACAGACATTTGATATTTAAATAGCCTCCAGGGTTGCCATGATGTCTTAAAGCAGTATTATTTCCAATGTGGGCAAGTGATGGCGCTAGACGATCTATATAGCGCTGTCCTTTTTCCACACTGGATATAATACTGTTTTATGACATCATGTTACGGGGCAGAAATCAGAAATCTAACTTTATTTATAGCACAGTTGAGTCCCGATTATTAACTACTGACAGACATTTACGGTGAAATTTGTGTTAATTGGTATTGAACGAGATATTTTTGGATATGGTAGGATTTATATTGCTACGATTTATTAATAGGTATATTGGTTGAAATATGGCGTCATGGTTTAGGTATGTGGAAAACATTGTTGTTTTATTTTAGGAGTAATCTATAAATTTTCTCCATAGAATTAGCTAATTAAAAATTTAAAACTAATACTCCTTCATCGTAATGCATGAACTATTTTTATTACTCTTATTCTATAATCTTATCAACTTAAATTCTGCATAATATTTTGTACAAACACATTTTAGCTCTTCCTTTTTATAGATTGTGTTGACAGCTTTTATAAACAAAGTAACATTAGATTCAAACCCTTTAATTACAGCATAATTAATGTGTTTGTAAGAAGATAAGCGGATTAAAATAAACAGGGGTGTAAAATAAATGCATTAGTGGTTCAGAAAAACATTTCCTAGCACAAAGGATTTATTATAAAACCAAAGATTTATCTCAGTTTTCAGCTATCTTTTAATATTTCTACGAAGCAGGTATAAAAATGCTATTTAAATCTAAATAAATCTAGGCATTATTAGGATGTTATGTTAGAATAATGAAAATGCATATATTATATGGACTCCCAACATATTAGAATTGTTTTTTAGTCTGTACAGGTAAGGCGTTTTCTTTTCAAACGACCTTATGTTTTTACCTACCTATTAGACTAATTGCTATCAGCCTTATCCAATAATTTTTAAAGCATAAATCGTAAAGTTTCATAATATAACTTACCTGACATTAAGCAAAGTTCAACGCCCCTATTTCGGGTAAAAAGAAGTTGCATTTCACAATGTTTCTCTGTACCGTATTCTTAAAGCACCACTTCAAGTGTCTAAGAGACCACCTTTTTCAGGCTTACATAAAGGACCTCACGCAGAACGACTGCGTGAGGTAAAATGTCACAAAATATGTAGATTGTAAGCCCTAAACCGCAACTCTAAATGTACATTGTACACTTGGAACATCAAAGCGTCAAAAGCAGTTCGTATGTGAAGGACAAAATAACGCAAATTAGACATTTGTAAATTTGCAAAAGCGTGCACTGGCTTACGCATTCTGAAGTAGGTAGTAGGAATTACGAGTACGTTTGATGACTTGTATCCATGTTGTCCAAATCCGAATTTAGGCAGTCACTAATGATTAATGAATGGTCTTGGTGTAGGCCGTGTTGTAAATGAGGTCCAGCTTTCTATTCTATAATGAGACTAATTAAAAAGTCTCGGTCTCTCGGTTCAGAAAGGCGAGTGGCGACATTCCATTTTCAGTACAAAGGGCTGATATCACTTTTACCTCTATAAAACAATAAATAAAATCCGCAGCAAGTGCAAGCTAAGAAACATGATAAACAGCTAGGAGCTTTTAAAAAAACAATGAATAAATCAAATGTAAAATTAATCTACGCCATTCACAAAAGGATGCCAAGCTTTTATTCCCTATGTTGACAGATATCCTTGTGCTTGTGGATATTTAAAACAAAGTACTTTTTAATTAAAGCCAATAAAATTTTCAGTTTGCGTAGTTTCGGATTTAATAGGAAATAGTTGAGCGTAATGAGGTGAGAATGAGCAATCTCAACATTTAGTTCTCTCAAGATTTCATTAGTTTTCAAAGATAGATCACGTTTCCTTTCTTGTATTGGATCTTTGTTTTTCTTTTTAAGTTCTCAACTAAGTGTTGAATACACGTAAACATTGACGCATTTTGTTTACTGTGAGTATTTCAAAGAGATCGGTTTCTTTGGAAAAGGAGAATGACCACGGATGGTATCGGTAAAATTTTAGTTGTGCCACGTATTCGCGATATTGTTAATTCCTATTTGTATTTATAATGATCATATGTATCACTATTAAGTCTTAATTATACCGGATAAATTGAAATAAAAGTAAAAGTTTGTGTTTTGAAACATGTAGGTATGACCACGTATGGTATCGGTAAAATACTAGTTCTGTGCCTCCAGTGAATAAGGGAATAACTCAAAAACAGCACTTTTCAGGAGAGACAAAAAACTATATATCAATAATAAATCTTTATAACTTCAAAATTTTAAGCTTGTATGGGTAAGGTATGATGTTAGGCTTTAGTTTTACATATGAACACATATTGTAACAACCCAATAAATATACTTTTTTCATGTTTTTTTGTAGTTGTGACCTTATGAACGAGTACTTCATGGAATAACTCAATGTATTCACATAATTTTTTTTTTACTCTTTGCAATATAACGACTTATGCCCTTATGCACTATGTTCATAATCGCATAACACGACTTATATTATTGCCAGTTTTGGTTTTATAGAAATGATGTGACTTATTATGCTTGAAATTTGTGTACTTTATGACTCAATTGAGGCCTTTTAGTGGAAAAACTATGCACGTAGCTTGAAAAACGAATGAAATCAATGGGTTTTTTATCATTATTTAGATAATAAAAACAAAACAACATTTAGGTATTTATGCATTTAACCCTAGAAGTCTAATCTACTTAAATTTTATGTATACTCTTCTATATTTACCATCGAATGGCTTCAAAATCCAGAACCAACTCACTAGCCGTCGAGACCTAGCAGTTCATAGTTGGCTCATCCCGGTAAATTCCGCCATTTTGTTGTAAAGAGGATGCTGTGCGTCATTTTGACGTATAATTGGGCTTTTCGTAACTTTTACGATTGTTTCAAAATTTTATTTTGTGATTTATTTGAATAATTTTTTTTCCAAGTCACGTTTCATATGATATAGTATTATACTATAGATTGAGTATAAAATGGGATCCAGACAACTTTTATACTAGGACGAAAAACCTTCAATTTTAGTAAATGACGATTATTGTCCTCCGCTGGATTTGGACTCCAAGCAAGAGGATTGGGTGGCTGAAGATGTTGTCCGGAGTAAAACCGAATATGTCATGGTGGTATACCTTGAGGATACAAGCACTATAAAGAGATAAGAGAAGCCCGAAAACCATATTCCTGTATGTTCAGTTACAGGAACAGGAAAAGTTATAGGTGGTCAGTGGCGATATTTTACGGCATTATATGGAATTTTAAAAATTTCTATATCATATAATATTAAAATAATGTAGATAAATAAAGAAAATACAATGAGCCGCAAAGATTTTATGAAAAATTAAGCACAGATTTGAAGGTGCCTTGGATGCAAATACGACTTGTGGCACGCACTTTGAAGAGACTACGTGACAATAGCCCAATTTTTTCAAAATATGTGGTACCAGAGTACCCATAATATTATGTTTTCGAAAATGCAGGACCAAAGAAGTATCGATATTGCGGATTTTTTTCCTATAAAAAAGGCAAATTACCAAAACACAGTGGCTAAAACGCGGAGAACACAATATTCATAATTGTCAAGACTGGTTATAAATACTTTTTTTTTCTATGCGACTATTATAGTATTGTAGTTAGATTATATTTTTAAAAAAGATTAAAAACTAGTTATTTTTTTAAAACTTACCCAATATAGAAGAAAATATAAGTTTAACATTTTGTTGGCTTTTTTTAGATGATTCAATTATCGTTCTGTATTTATATAAACAAAGAGTATAATATCATTAAATGCACTTAATGTGTTAATTAAAACTGTATTTTTTATATCTATTGCAAAAAAAAATTAATTTCCATAGAAATATATTAGTATCCCAAGTTAACTGATAAATACCTTTTTTAAAAAATATAAAGATTTGTTGTTGCAGATTAATTGAAAAAACGATTGAAAAATAATAAGGAATAGTGTGTGTCGTTTCCGTATATTCAAATAGACCAATAGCAACACGGCTTTAATGTGAAACTGTCTCATGTCGTCACTTGAACCAATCACACTAAAAGAGTTGTTCCTTTATGCTCATGTTAGAAAAATGACACAAATGCGTTTATACTAAAATAGTGTTAGCACGGATGGAACAAAATGAATTAAGTCTTTATTCAAAAAGTATAACTACACATATGTCTTTGTGTTCGTGGGTACTTTTGACTCGAGACGAATAGTTCCTTTGCGATTGCCTAAAATGATGGATAAGGTAACTTATACCGTTAATCACACCCTACTTATACCGTTTGGGTCATTCGAAAAAATGGGTTAGGACGCAGCTAGAGATATGACCTTTTGATATGTTGTGTATTTTGACGAGCTGAATCCAATGGTGCAATAAAAACCAAAGGGAATAACTCGTCTTACTCCCTTATTCACTGGAGGCACAGAGTTGTGTCAATGGTTGTGTCACGTGTTCGTGATATTGTTAATTCCAAGTAAAAGTTTTTGTTTTGACACATATATCTATCTCTCTTGCAAGCGCCATATTATGTTCCTATTTGAAATGAATGTGTTCGACGCATTGTTCGACGTTATTTATTTTGAAAAAAATGTTTATTACGATTTACTTGTTACATTTGTCTTGTAAATTAAAATATTACCTATGTTATAAATGTAAAACTTAACGTTCATCGTTAGTTTAAACTCGATAAAGTATTTTTTGAAGTGTTGAATAAAACTATTGTTTTATTTTTATTGTCGCGAACTGCGGCTTATTTACATAAAAACTTTAATCATATCTAAAAGTACTAACATCAAGCTTTAAATTGAGCTATATTTCATCCTGACACAATAAGTTTGATTGCGATACCAAGTGCCATAGTCACTTGGGCAATCTCCTTTTCCAAACAACTGTTTAATTATTTTATAGCATCACCTGTTAACCAATTATTCAGTCACTGCGGTGATAAGAATAGAACATTAAACTTTTTGAAAAACATATCTATTAGTAAAGTCATCAATTCATTTCCCGTTCAAAAGCTTCATCTAGGTATATATATAAAACTCAAAGGTGACTGATATAGTGATCTATCAACGCACAGCCCAAACCACTGGGCGTATCGGGCTGAAATTTGGCATGCAGGTAGATGTTAGGACGTAGGCATCCGCTAAGAAAGGATTTCCCGAAATTCTTGCGGGAACGGGAAAAAACGGGGATGCACGTACAAAGTCGTGGGCGGAAGCTAGTTAGGTAATAAATCTCATCGAATGGTATTAATTGAAAAATAAAATTCTAAAAATATGACATTTATTAATCCCGCCATAATAAGGTATCGTGTCATGGACGCAGACTAATTAATTATAGAGACTGATTAATAGGTTATTTTAAACCTACCGCTTTATTTTATACGTTTTATATATTTTAGTTCAATCACTGTCTGCAACACATTCATCTAGATGGCAATTGAATGCTTGTAAGGCTTTTAAGTCTGCTATGAAATTTCTAAGTACATTATAATCTCTATACCTTCGGTACCTAAGTACCGAATTTAAATGCGTTAATTCATAAACAAAAATCGTTGAATTTTGGTGGTTGATATTTACCGAACGACTGCGCTAAATTTGTTTTTTGGACCACTCTTGTTGGACGTAGTGTGATAATATATAATCTATAGTCTTCCTCGATAAATATATCTAACAGTGATAATTTTTCAAACCGGACCCGTAGTTACTGACATTAGCGCATTGAACCAAAAAAACAAATTCTTCAGCTTTATAATATGTGTATCACAGAACTTATAAAAGAGGTTTTATATGTTCTGTGATGTGTATATATGTTCTGTGATGTGTATAGATGCCGTTATAATTAATTATGTAATTAAGTAGTATAGAAATGATATGAGAACAGTACATACATAGATGCGAATAGTTGTTAATTTTCATTTAATTTGCAGTAACAGGATCATCCTATTATCGAAATTTAACCTCTACTTTATCCCTCGGCTGTAATAAAAATACAAGGACACATAATATCATCGTGAAACGTGAAGAGAACATTCTAGAATATGAAAGTCGAATATTGAATACGTATACCTACGTCCTACAAAGAGTTTAGATCCTTCAAGCATAGTATAAAGGGAACTTTTAATATTGAATATCCCATCTCGTTATAGGATCATTATAAACTTACCAGTGGAAGAAACTTGTTCCCACGACACAGGGAATCCTAGTGTGGGAGCAAGGGTTCTCAATTACTACCTATCACTACATAGTATAAAACAAAGTCGCTTTCTCTGTCCCTATGTCCCTATGTCCCTATGTCCCTTTGTATGCTTAAATCTTTGAAACTACGCAACGGATTTTGATGCGGTTTTTTTAATAGATAGAGTGATTCAAGAGGAAGGTTTATATGTATAATAACATCCATCAAATAGTGGAGAAGTACTGTTATTTTTGAGGTTTCTAATGTGATGTCGTAAAAAATTACATTTTTTCCGCTTACATTGCAAACGCAGGCTGAACCCTACGAGTTTTACCAAAATAATGTACTAAGTATTATACACATTGAAAAGGTCTACAGAAAAGTCCGCGGTGGTATATGTCTATCTCTTATGGATAACCCACAATAACTTTTTTTTGTCATTTACTTTTTACGACAAATAATGGCTAATTTTCGAAGCGATTTTAACCAATACAGCATTAATCCTTAACCAATTAAATACCTTGAATACATTGTTCATTTAATATAGATCTATATGGCCCTTTACACCGTATGATTTAAGTGAATATTTTCGAAGATATTACAGATTTAAAAATTGCGGGACGTAGCGTTTGCGGCGGTACCGGCCGGCCGCCATTGCACCCGTGCGAAGCCGGGGCGGGTCGCTAGTATACATATAACATAATATTTAGGGAAATAAAATTATTGTTTGTTTGTTTATAAAGCATAGTGAGGTAACTATAATATGCGCTTAGAAATTAAATATTTTTAACGGATTTTAAACGCGATTTATTAATTACTAGCTTCCGCCCGCGACTCCGTCCGCGCGGATGTCGGTCTTCGCGTGGATGGTTTATTTCTCCATTTGAGTAACTCTGACAATGACATCTTATAAATATCTATTGGACCCAAATACGGCTAGGCCTATAATAATACGCAACGTGTGTTCGCGGCTCTACAGAACGTCTCTACAGACGTCTATGGATAAAACTGAAAAATTAAGATTAATTTTTATTCTACGTATTTTTCCAGGATAAAAAGTATCCTATTTTACGCCCAGGATAATAAGGTATAATTATACCAAGTTTCATCGAAATCGAACCGTTAGTTTTCACGTCATGTCTTCACATACAGACAGACAGACAAAAATTTTTTTAATCACATATTTGGGTTTGGTATCGATCCAGTAACACCCCCTGCTATTTATTTTTTCAATATTTTCAATGTACAGAATTGACCCTTCTACAGATTTATTATATGTATAGATATTATTTTCCCGACGTTTCGCACATTTTGCAGCGAGTGTGGTCACGGGGAGACTAAGATGTTATACGTCTTGACGGTCAATAAAATGAATCCGTTAAAAATATTTAATTTTAAATGTATAATACCCGCGTAAAATCAAACATTAGAAAATACTATAATATGTGCTGTTTTCCTCATACTAGTAAACATTGCAGTCCGTTGAAAATATGAGTCTTTCGTAATACTAATGGGCTGATTGTTCAACTTGAAGGGAAGAAATTGCAGTTATATTCATGCTAATGCTGATTAAAAACTGCAATATATTTACTCATATGAGTACGCTATAATAGTGCAGTATAAAGGGACATTATTTCATACATTTGTAATAAACATGAAGATCAGGCACTCATATAAAAAAATGCCGTAATTAACAAATATTCTGCATTAATAAAATACTTCTCTTTTAATATTCCTTTTCACGATATAAACAAGGCAACTGCAAAATGTTTTCGTATTATTTTCAGGACATAAATGGACAAATGATATTGAATTTTGTGCAGAAAACAGATAGCAAAGAATGCCTTGTAATACAGCTATTGCGCTCTCTTTGAACGTAAAAATTTGAATAATTGAATCGCTGTAAGTCACGGAACATTATGAACCTAGCTTCATTGAAGTGAGATATACAAAGCCTATGTTTTAATATTTGTAATAAGTATGATAATACGAGTGTGTATGTATCAATTCAGCTAGTACTTTTTGAGTAATTGTGGACGAAGACACATATTATTTAAAATAAAGTCCTTAATATAAATTAAACCATTTGCGTGTCCGTTTGAAATTATATTTTTCATAACATACATATTTTTTCATGGGTTTTTCTACTGAATAATATTTTTTTGGTTAAAATAAATTATTGTATTGTCACTGACCCTTGATAAATGTACAAAGTTTGAATTAAATCTGTCCATTTCAAGTGGGTCAAAATTGAGTCAAAAAGCAGTCGTTTTCATACAAACATAGAAGAGTTGTATTTTTAAAGTATTTGTACAAAAATAATTAAAGAAAAAAATGTCTCTGGACTATAATCCAGAGGTGGCGCGAACACTCTGTGATGACGGGTGCCTTTAAAAAAAAAACATAAGAATCTAATAGAAGCGAGTTAAAAAGGAGGCATATAGTCTTATAGCCTACAATATACACATTGTTTTGTTTATTAACTTACTAGCGGTCCGCCCCGGCTTCGCCCGTGGTACATATTTCGCAATAAAAGGAAGCCTATGTTCTTTCTCAGGGTCTAAAGATTGTCTGTGCCAAATTTCATCAAAATCGGTTGAGAGGTTTAAGCGGGAAAGCGTAACAGACAGACAGAGTTACTTTCGCATTAATAATATTAGTAGGGATTTTATTAATTTTCGCGTGTAATTTAATATGAATTCATTTGTACATATAGAAACGCTAAGCTCAAAACGTTTATATTATGCAAAGATAAATCGATAAATCATTATTACAGACCGGTTGCAAAATTAATATCTCATAACAGAAACAAATAGCTTCGTAATGAAGTTGCAATGTCTATTGCTACTGCAAATTCCATTAGTATCAAATTCGGGTAGATCATAATTAACTCTTAATATCGTTAATTCGAAACACGAATAATTTTGCGATGGATTTCAAAACCAATAACCACAAACAACGTTAAGTGTACTACAATATTCATCTCAATTTTCGTTGATTTGAAGTTTCCGTAATCAGTTATTACAGTGTTATAATCCATAATGTATTGTTAACTCTTTTCGACCTGTATGTTTGTATGTAACCGACATGTATTATGGTAATCGACTCCTTTAGATTCTATTGCATTGTAACCCACTGTCTACACGAGCAAGTTCTTATGATCTTAGCCTAAAACGGGTGCTAATGCTACGTGCCACTTATATTTATTGTTAATTTTATTGTTTTTTTAACCTACTAAACGGACAGATTTAATTCAAACTTTGTACACTTATCGAGGATCGTGTTATCTATACTAATACTATAAAGAGGAAAGGTTTGTAATTATGTATGTATGTATGTATGGTTTTCACGCATAAACTACTGGACCGATTTCAAAAATTCTTTCATCATTAGAAAGCTGCATCTTCACTGAGCAACATAGGCTATATTGCATTTTCAAAAAAATTAGAGATCTTTTTCAAGAAAAATTCCTTAATAAAAATTCTGTCATCGCGTGCGCTGCGGATCTATTCCTTGAAGTACGAGGATGGTTCTTATGAAAAAAAACATAAACATGTAGGTACCACGAGCGAAGCCGGGGCGGACCGCTAGTTTATAACTATATTTATTATTTCTAATACATCTAAACATTCAAGAAATAAAGAGATAATAATATAGCCATTTTAATAATTTCTAATACATGTCCAAAAATCTAAAAATGTAACAGCACATTCAAAATGTATCATTTATGATGTTATAACGTGCCGTCTCGCCCGCAGACAACTTGCAAAGAGCTTTCTTTATTCAGAGCTTGTCGGACTTGATACTAAGTAATATAACATAGTAAAAGCTTTCCGCTCCTATTTATTAACAATTCATTGTTGTAACTGGTTTCATTCGGTACATTAATAGTACTTAGATTATAGTTGCTGAACCTATTTAGGAAGTATCTTTAGTATGTTGTAAATAAAGCTGAACTGAAAAGTAGGTCTATGTATTTATTTATTTTATTTATTTATTTTATTCAAATTCTTTATTTAACATTAACACACACAAACAAGAATAAACACAAAAAAAAGAAAATCATAACATGTTAAATAGGCGGCCTTATCGCTATAAGCGATCTCTGCCAGGCAACCTTTGGATAGGAATTAAAAATTAGATAGGTGGTGTTTGATTTAAATGGAGAAGAAAAAAAATCATAATAATAATAAAAAAAATCGTAACAGTATGTAATAAATTATAATTATAACTAGCTTTCCGCCCGCGGCTTCGCCCGCGTTTTCAGAGAAAACCCCGCATAGTTCCCTTTCCCGTGGGATTTCCGGGATAAAACCTATCCTATCTCTCAAGTTGGATCGAACTGCACATGGTGTGCGAATTTTATTATAATCGGTTAAGTGGTTTAGGAGTCCATTGAGGACAAACATTGTGACACGAGATTTATATATATTAAGATTTATACTTTGTATTGTTACCTCTTGATGGAACTACATTTTTATAGTAGGTAGAGATATTGTTTTTATTTTTTACTATAACTAATTATAATCTATACTCAGTACATATACATAGTTTTATTTTATGGTGCTTAAAGATAAGAACTACTCGTTACTTTACCGCTTCACTATGAGACTTCTTTTAATCGGTGTTATTAAGATATAAATAAATTAAAAACACATCATCCGACAAATAAGTTAAGAAAATTACGTGCATTTTAACAGTTTCCTTTGAATATATAATAAAATAAACCCATTAACTCATCATGTATGTGAACTTAACGTATTTCCGAAATGTTAGTATAATATCTCGGATTTGATTCAATAACTTTTAATCGTAGTTAGACATGATCCGACTTTAGAGGAAATCGAGATTCAAGCTTTGCAGGTATTCAGGTATTAGGAATAGCGGATATTAGAACTGTATAGTAAATTGGTATTGCTGTTTACGTCATGTGAATTGGATTGATAAAATATATATTTTCAAAATGTTCTGGTAGGGATGCACGTATTGCAATGATAAAGATCTGTAATTCTGTTGTATTGGAATAAATGATCGCCTGGAAAGTTACTGGATATACTTTACTTTAAACGTATTCAGATTACTTTGTACTCATTCAGAATAATTCGACTTCTCGTATCTTTATCGATACACCTCAATATCATTAATAAAAAATAGCTCTGTACCTAATACATATAAAAATTTTAAGCATTTAGATCGACTCTAAAAACTATGTAGAAACGCAAACTTCAGTACAAATCGTGTTAAACTGCGTTAATTCAACACTCAGGACAAAACTATTACCGAAAAACCGATTACGAAACACGCCGTAAGTTAAATTAAAAAAGTTTAAAATCCTGATATAAACTGAAATCGCTCAGCTCCAACTATCATAATATGTCGACGCTTTGATAAACTTGTACGTGTAAAAGGCGGAAAATGTAAACAGAATAAACTATTTCATTCGAAATTTTCACATACTTTTATTAACTTTACGAACGCTTTCCGAAGTTATTTTTCTTTGACATGGCGTTGAATAAAATTGCTTTGCACTAAGTTTCGCTTATCTGCTAATAAAGGAAACGCTTTTTAATCGTGTAATTGTTGAGAGAGTTTACTAATAGACCGGGAGATACTGACACAAAATTTCGAGTCATTTGTAACAGGATGGCGGTGTAGAAAAAGTTTGGCGAAAAAAAAAAATTTTTGCAGATTTTCGGCGGTATGGCGACCATTTGGAATCGTCCGAAAAGTATGGTATGGTGATTTTCGTAAATGGCTACACGACGATGGTTACCTGTGCAAAAGTTAGCCTGGTACAAATGGTTGAATTGTTTTTTTTAAATCAACACATTTGCGTCGGTATGGCGGGCTGTAAGTCACACCGGAAAAGTATGGCATGACACTACCGCCTACTTCTTTTTTATGGGCTATCGGTAAATTCTAAAATTTTTGTGTTACAAATCGTTTGACTTTCGCTATTTTTACGACGAGTTCGACTAACGCCCACGCGACTAAGCCGCCGGTACCAGTGTTCACACCATCGTTTTTCTTTTTGTCATTGCGTACTAAGACCCCTGTAGAACCGCCATCCTGTTACAAATGACTCGAAATTTTGTGTCAGTATCTCCCGGTCTATAAGTCCTTGTTTAAAATTAGAACGAACAAAACTTTTGTTTGCTGTGACAGTTTTAAGAGTATGCACGATTATAACTCGTATCAAGTATACCAATCTCTATTACTTTTTTTTAAATAAAAGTTTTATACATATATACTTTCACAAGTTATCTTTAAATCCGTCCTGATTCTACGTTGCATACGGAAATATTATTCATCCAATTCGCAAAGGAAATGAGTCCGTCATTATCAAACAACTCCCTAACAATATACCTTTCTTGTGGGCAGACTCGGGGATCGTCTTTGAGTTGCAGTTACCTTTCACAAAACCCTCTCAAACATTTATGATTCGCTCCAGGAAGCTATAAATGTATTCGATAAATCCTGTAACGTCGGAAGCTTGTATTGTACAATATTGGATTAAAATTTCAAGTTATTTCGCTTGAGAACTGTCTAAGCTTTTCACATTTTAGACTGGATATTGAACTTTAAAAATCATGTATTTTTAGACGTATTCACATTCATACAAAGATTTGAGATACCGGATACGTTCAAGTGATTTCAAATCTATTTTAAGAAACTGATTTTCATTTATGATTAAAGATACTAAGAATTTACTTCATAACGAGTTTTTCATCAACGGGATAGTTAGGCAGCCAATGAATTTAAATTATGCTAAATTGTAATTGAATTTTAAAAGAGTAATTATCGACTTTCTTGCCTCTTGTTCTCGGAATCGGTGGTGGAAATTGACTCATTAAAATACTTGTAAAAGTTTGCAATTTGCATAGACAAAAAGGTTGTAGTTAGAAGTTAAAATTAGATGGATAAGTGCCGCATAAGTCCAGCCTCATTATCATATACTAGCCGCTAACCCGGTTTCGTCCATGTTGACCCAAGGTAAAAAAATTGCCTATCTCACTTGTGAAAAGTGTAGCTTTCTGTTAGTGAAAGACTTTTCACTATCAGATCAGAACTTGCGAAAACAAACCCTACAATCAAGTAAAGGTACCTTTTCGGAAAGCGCGATCTTTCTTATTTTTCTTAGGCCTTATCTTAAGTCAGGCAAGTTCGTAGTCAAGCACTTCCCTATTCATAAAAACAATTATAAACTTTACCCCTTTATAACCAGTATTTCTCTATTATTCATAAAGAAGTTGGAATCTTTACCTCTTCATATCACTCGTATAGATTTCACCCTGCCCTATAATTCCAGTAGGATCATACAAAGATACTTTCACAATAGTATCCACCCATGACAATTGGTCCTTTATTTCCTATTATCCTTATAGCCCTGTTCTAGTAACAGGTTACTTGATTGGGTGATTGCTTCTGCGACTTGTACCGTTATTTATCGGTTAGCTGAACGACTTGACAATTGCTTTGCATTAGTGGGCGGCATGTTATGTATCTTGGGCATGATTGATGTGTTTTGGTTTTGGTAGTATACTTACGTTGAGTAAGACAGTATAGAAACATATGTTGAGTAAGACTTGAAAGTACTTTCTGCTTATAATTCACTACTCATATACATAAAGGTAATGGGATGAAGGCATTTATAATAATAGTTTTTCTACTGAAAAGTTTTCATTTAGTTTTTCTAGTTCTTTCTGCTATTACTAATTACACATTCTTAGAAATGCGTTTTTCAAACGCGCTTGCTTGACACGTTATTATATAGTACGGAAAATGTAAGTACTTTTAATTAAATTATAATTAATTTTAAACCTAAATAAATATGTACATTTTAAACAGTAATTGCAAATGTTATTTAAATATAGCTTGGGGGTGTTTGGTGGATACCTGGAAACATCGACAACATGATTAAGGCTTTTACATGCGCTAATAACCTTGAGGATACTTGGCGGATCTCAAACCTCTCACCCTGCACCTTCTTTTTTCCTCGCATTTTGTATTTAAAAAGATACTAATCAGTGAAACAAAAAATCCTCGTCAGGGACTGTTGTGTAACTGATAATTTATTAAACATAAAATTTTCAGAGCTCTAAGTCAGCAGGTTACGAAGTTTATAGAGTATTTGCGGAAAAATCGATGACCACGGCACATTTTTTTTCTAGAAATCTATTAACTTTGGAAAAAAGTCCTCGCGAGCAATTAAAGATCAAAGACCATCCTATTTTATATATTTTTTTCGGTATTGTGCTTTATGTTGTACCAGACTTTATAGAGGTTGAACATAGTCGAAATTGCCGGGTAACGCCTTAAATTAAAACGAAATATAATTGTAATTTATAAAATCATTGCATGTTCCTGATAGCCGAGATAATTAAAATTGCCTTTGTGTATTGATTGCATAAACAAAAACGAATGGTGAGAATAGCTTTGAAAAAACCCTTGCGTGAATAAAACGCGCGTTGAAGTGGAAATGCTCGCTTTTCCAGTTTCACATTGTATACTTATTACACCTGACATGGCTGTATCCGATAACTAAACATTTAAGCCGAGTAATTAAATCCTTTGCTTTCTATCGGTTCCAGGAATAACGTTTGTTTTGTTCGATGTTAATTGATGCTGTTCGTTATTTAATTGTTTAGACTACACATGGAAAGGATCGAATTCCTTTGGAAGTTTAATGTGTCCTGTTTTGTTGATGTTTTTCATGAATATCGCTCGGATTGTGAACAGGCGCAAATAGCGTTGGAAACTTATGTCGTTTCCTGAGTACCTTTAACAGAATATTGTACGTCGAAGTTGTTCGATATTTTGCATTACATTGGAAAGATTGGCTATTATTTTCTACTTCGCAACGACGAGACAACTACACAAAAGATCACGTCATCTCAAGGTATAGGTTTACCTTCATAATGGGTTCCGTCTACGTACTTGCTAGTTTCATTTAGTTACTGTATAAGAAACCGAGGTTCTTGAGACTATTTCAATTTGAGACGTTCCAATTTATCTATCAGAATTATTGGAAAAGCAAGGATATATAATTGAAATACAAAAGAGGGTCTTTATTTTTCTTGCGTAGTTTATGCTCCAATTTGGTCTTCTATTTTCGTAATTAATTTTGTTAATTATTGACTTGAAGCAAAAACAATTTTCCGATGAATCTCAAAGTCCCAATTAGTAGTGTGGACGATAATTATGCCTAACGTTACCCCGAAAACATGGTAAAGGTGTTCACTAACAAGCAAAACATGTTTAAATAGGAACCGAATTTTCACGCGAATATTACGTCGCCCACAAAATGAATTTGTCGATGACGCGGTGTCGATATTTCATGTTAAGAGGAGGCTCCCTAACATAATTTCTAGCACTGAGAGACCGGTTAGACTGCTACGGTGCTAGAAGGTAACACAGCCGTAATAAAGTTGAATATCGCGTGCGCTCTTTGATCGCGTTCGAGCTCGAAACTAAATCTCGTAAGTCTCAATTCTTATTTCGTTTATACTAAAGTAATAATTGATCTAGAGAAAAAATATCTTGGGATTGGATAGTAAACTATATTTTCTTACTGTTAACATTTATTTTAGACATAAAGTCCAAGTAAATCTTAAAAAAAATGTAATAATCCTTAAAAAAGGCATAATTTTTGAATAAAAAATGAATCGTGCGAAAATGTTACAATTACGTAACTGTCTTGTACATGGAAAGAAAAAGACCCAATAAATCATATACTAAAGTTCCATTTTGATTGTATGTGTGACTGTTTCAGAATATTAATGCAAATTCACATAAAATTTAGGGAGCCTCCCCTTAACCCGATTTAATTGAGTTTCGGTAACGTGGACTAGCTTCTAGTAAAAACAGTCGCACAAAGCTTTGTGACGTCACAGTGGCAAAAAAATCACCCGGGTCACTTCAGAGCGTGAACGCTCTAACGTTCCCTTATGAGCTTGACAGCATGTGTCAGCCGCTGACGTCGGGAACTGCTTGAATTTCTATTGAGGTCAAACAGCGCTGCAGCGCTTTGTTGCTTATATAATAGAGGGCTTTCAATTCCTTGATTGATGTCAAACTACGTAGTCTTGGATTTGTGCTCTAACATATAAGGATATGTTAGAGCACAAATTGCGCACACCTTGATGCGGGCAGACTGTCGCCAACACATAATATAGAGATAAAATCAATGTCTATATTATGCAATGTTTATTATAATAACTTTTCTTTCAGTATTATACCAGAGAGTGTAGTTGACATATTTAAATGAGATTCATGAAAACTTTACGGAAGTTCAACAGAAGTTTATCTTTTTCTATTGCTGTATACGTAGCTCGTAGAAACATAACAATTACAACTTACTTACATAACTATGGGTTCTAAGCATTTTCTCATCTATAACTTATATTTTTGATAATGATTAGATAAAATAATTTTAATTCATCAACTCAACATAACCAAAATATTATTCATCTAAAAATTAGTTAAATTTCCTCTTTGTATTTTTTGCTGTAGGTAACCTATGAAAGATTTGTTAGTTAGGTCGTAGTATTTATAAATAGCTGGGCCCCGCGGTTTTACCCGCATTGCTTCGCTCCTGTTGGTCTTAGCGTGATGATATAATAAATAACCTATAGCCTTCCTCGATAAATGAGCTATCTAACACCGAAATAATTTTTCAAATCGGATAAATAGTTCCTGAGATTAGCGCGTTCAAACAAACTCTTCAGCTTTATAATATTAAGTATAGATTCATGAAGCAAAGCATTTTACCTAACCAAAATCTATTGCAAATATTCTCGTTTCAACGTTCAAACAGTTGAAATCCACGTAAATAGATTACGCAAATCCTTATGTAGGTGCTTGTTGATTGAATGCATTGATTCTATAGAGTATAGACAATATCGGAATCTAATGCCTCTGCACACATGCCTGAGGTCAGATTCGATGTTATTGGCATGCTATTTGTGAATATACTAGCCGCTCAATCCGTATCTGGTTGGTATCTATACTTCACTACATAGTATAAAACATAGTCGCTTTCTCTCTTCCTATGTCCCTTTGTATGCTTAAATCTTTAAAATTACGCAAAAATCAATGGACTTTGAAGCGGTTTTTTTATAGATAGAGTGATTCTCGACGAAGGTTGAGGATGTAATTTATTAGGTTTTAGACAAAGCGGGCGAAGGCGCGGGTGGAAAGCTAGTAATATTATAAAGCTGAAGAGTTTGTTTGTTTGAACGCGCTAATCTCAGGAACTACTGGTTCAATTTTAAATAACCTTTCGGTGTAAGATAGCCCATTTGTCGAGGAAGGCTCTATAGCCTTGAGTCTATGCTCAATGCTCATCACGCTAAGACCAACATGAGCGGAGCAATGCGGGTGAAACCGTGGGGCACAGCTAGTATTAAATAAAGCATATATATATTATTATAGAATAATTATTATATGTTATTATAGAAAAATTTTGTTAGAAAAATTAAAGTAGGTACTTGAATAAATTTTTAGTTTTATTCTCTACAGCCTACAAAATAGGAGGTACAAATCATTTTTCTCTGTAATATTAGTGTCTACCTTCTCACTACTACTACTACTTTCTGGCGTACTAGAATTTTATTATACTTCCGCTTTTATAATAAGGAAATTTATTTATAAATAAAAAAATACAATCAATTTTATCAAAGCTACATGAAATAAAACATACATTACTGTTAATCAATTCTATACTCGTTACTCTTATCAAAATGCATTACAAAAACAATACAATCTCCCAAACACATACAAAAGCTATCGATTCAATACAAACCATTAGACACGAAGTGTTAATCCAGACTCCAATAAGGCTTATGCCTTTACTCGGCAGATGCAACGATTAGTACCCACTTTCTGTACACAAAAATTCTGCATAGATTTTGAGCTTTAAGCCGCTAACGGCAAATATGCTGAAAACTACGCTTCGTTTTGTAAAAATAGTTGAGTTTATCTTACGGTGTTCCTTTCTGATAAGTCCATATAATATTTTAATAGTGTCCATTCAAAATAAAATCCATCAAAAAAATAAAGTCATGGTGATAGTTGCAGGTTCGAATCACATCACATTATCGAATTTTATCTATTCTTTAAAATTCTCAAGTCTATTCATAGGTACATTTAGAGTGGTTCTTCTCCTAATCTAAACTAGTTTTCATGACATCAAATATAGACAACACAACTGAAATCAAAGCGGTTTGAACTAACAAGCTTGCCATCTATATTTGATAAGTTCGCAAATAGAGGCAAGGTTAGTACTAACTCGATATTAATCGGTTTTAGAGCAATTACGTACAATTACAAGTATGTTCTCGACGGTTAATAATACATAGTTTATAATATCGAGTTACGGCTTAGTTATGGATGTTTTTGTAATGTGATTAATATTATGAAGTTGAAGTGTTTGTTTCGATGCTAATAAAATACTAGTTCGAAAAAATTGTGTAAAACACATAAGTGAACTAATAAATTAGATAAAAAAATTGCCATAAAACTCAAGGAGTAAATAATTTTGTCACTTTTATAATATCATCATCATCTTCCAAGGCTCTACTGCCGCGGATGTCTTGACCTTTTACAACAAACTAAAATTAAATTCACATTATAAAACACCAACTTGAAAAGAATCGACCAAAGTGCCAATTGATTGAATTAATCGCGTAGTAAATTAATTATTGTTACAACACCAATATTATCGGAGCAGTGTGAACGATAATTATAATTTAATTGTACGCTGCGTTGGGTTCACTAGGAGCAATTTGTTCGCGGGAAAATTCTGGTATAATACCCGCGATCCCGCTGAAAATGAAACAGTATTCACAAGCTATACTGACTAATATTATATTGAGATGCGAAATTGTCATGTCTTTCCTTCACGTCGCAAGAGTGATTTTATGGTACGATTTTTGTGTCTGGAGATAGTACCTTGCTTACTAGATAGTCGAAGTCCAAAATCATTCAGGGTATACTTCCCGGAGGGGGTTTTCAAATACGCATATTGCACTCAAACAAAGTTTATAACAGTAGTGGTGCCATTTCCGAAAGTGTACCTTTTAATTATTTTACACGGTCCTCTTTTTACGGTCACCGATCAAAAGATTGTTAATGTACCTTTGGACACCAATTTCGCTACGCTCACTTTGGTTTTCTTTGTGATTAACATTGTAACACAATTAAATGGAACAGATGGGAGTCAAATAATGTATATTTTAAAAGGGTTTTAACGTTCTGAACATCTATGTTAAACGAATTCTCACTATAATCCTATCATCCAACCACTTGAAGATTTATTTATAATTCACTAGGTTTCCGCCCGCGGCTTCGCCCGCGCAGTCAAAGAAAAACCCGCATAGTTCCCGTTCCCGTGGGATTTCCGGGATTGCGTCATTTTCCCGGGATAAAAAGTAGCCTATGTCCTTTTCGGGTATCAAAATATCTCCATACCAAATTTCATGAAAATTGGTTCAGTAGTTTAGGCGTGATTGAGTAACAGACAGACAGACAGAGTTACTTTCGCATTTATAATATTAAGTATGGATTGTGGATCTACACAAGTATATCTTCCTGTTCGTCTAATTTCCAAATTACTACGCCTATGGTTATTACTAAGCGAACGGTCATTTGCACAATTGTTATACAATTTTCATTAAAATTTAACACCAGATGAAAATCAACTCAAAGGCTGCCTATAACGCGAAAAATTAATCAACTCTTGTAATTTGAACGTCAATCACACCCTTACCCCGCTGTCCACTGTAATAATTTAATTTAAAACTACAATACATTAATGATTACCGGAAAATTGAAACCCTGAATTTCTGGAACTAAATTGTCACATGAGATGTCAGTCTGTTTTATCCGGAATAACAATTTAATCAACGTCACGTATTCGAGTGTAGTTAGTGTTTGAGGTTAGGGGAATGTCACACCGCACGCGGTAGCGGAGCGGAAAACTTTAGTAGTTAAGTCTTTGACAACTTTATCTTTGTCTTTGTGTATTGAATGCATGTCGAATTGAATCGCATTTGACTTATACGACATTGATTTCAAACTATTTCACTATGAGTTTTAGCGTGAGTTCTTCTTAAGGATGTGAATAAGAGACGTTTTAACTACAATAAATATTAAATTTATTATACAGAGATTATTAATTTGATTGATAGATTTTAAACATATTACAAATAATTTCTTTCATACATCACCCATTTACATAGAGACAAAACCATTAACGTAAGGTAAAAATTAGCAACATGTTCGACACGTTATACCTTATTCGATATCATGATTTTTTATATTTCGTTACCAGTCATTATATTTTGAACTTAGCAATATATGGGAATTCAAATACAAAGTACATTTTAATTATTATGAAAAGTTAGCTTAAATAATCGCTTCCGCTAAATTCCGCTTTCCTCGTCATCATACATAATCTCTATCTAAACCAATACAATATTCAATCGGGAAGAGAGATTATCTGTATCTGTGAGATGACTATTTCGTAATCTCGTATGAAAACAGACTTAGTATATTGGTTATAAGTGGGCATCAACTGAGAGGAAGTGTCTTCAATACCTGACAAAAAGTTTCTATATGAAGGTCCTATCGAGGAAACAAAGAAAAATGCAACTTTTTCAGTTTTCTACAATAATATTTAAAATAAAAAAAAAAAATAAAAATTCTTTATTGACAATAGAATACAACATTTTGAAATACTGAAGTCTCATAATATTGTTTCTATTTTACGAATAATAGCATATTTTCTTTGCGTGAATGCATGTACACTTAGTTTTGAGTGCAGTTAGTTAGCCCAAACATGGCCGCTATGAGCGTTATATGACAGAAATACTATGTAATAGTAGATTTTTCATTAATCATCCATCATTTCCTTCATGCGTTATAAAGTTCATTACATCATCCTTGCACTCTCATTATTGAATAAGTATTATGACTACTGTATTTTCATATAGTAGATGTAATTCATGGGAAATTTTGTTTATAGGATCAAATTAGAGACACCCTAACTTGTGTTTACGTCACTATGTATGTACGTGTGTGACGTTTAGTAGTGCGTCGATTGTGACCACACTTTTTGTACAAAATGAAAATAAGTTTTCATTAGGTAACTGAATGTTTTTAACATAATTTGAAAAATGTTTCTGTTCTGCGATTAAAATGTAAATTTAAAGCCGAATTCCATTATTTTTCTTTGTGTGTAATTCGGTATGGTTATTTTAAAATGAAATACAACGTTTCTAATATGTAATTGCCTATTATTATATTGCCTATAACGTTGTATGTTTTATATCCAAACCAAACAGTTCACAATTTAAAGAATATGTTTTTCATTATCTTTTTTCATCGTATTTAATCATCGAGTAAAGATTCATCATTAACCTTAGTGTACATAGTAAAATATCCTTTCATCACCCGTCACATCACAATCATCATTTATTCATCATCATCTTTTTTTATAGCGAGCCCTCGCGTGCGCAGGCAAGCCTTACCTAGGAGATTTGGTAAGCATTGAGCAATTTTAAACTCTAAAGCTGCATACATGCACGTAAGCTTTGATTATATGCGTTACATGAATTCAAAAAGCATGTTGAATTGTGTGGCGTCCATTCTGAGTTAATCTCTGTCACATAGAACGCATTCTTAGCGTGCTTCAGAGCGCTAACCTGATGCTGCGCTATGACGCCGTGTGTTGTACTACGATGACAATATTATATCGTCAAAGAAAGCGACACGCTCTAAGGGTGATTTTACAGTGACGCCTTCGCCGGCACGAACTTTGCGTCTCTTTGGATCGTTTGATTGTTCTCAAAACCGCGCGGATGGTTTGCGCTGACGGTAATTCGACAACTATGAGGCCCTAAACTAGTAAAGCGTCACTGATAAACCAAACTTCGTGCTAAGTACGCACTACGCATCCTATCTGACAAAGCCAATAGCGTGTATTACAATACATCGCGGCGTCAGACTAGCGTATTGACACGCGCCAAGAACGCATTCTATTTGTCAAAGCCTTAATTCGCGTTCTATCTGACAAAGACTGTATTGTGTGCTTATTGTGTGTTATTTTAATCGCATGGTAACACGGATTTTGTGGCGGTTTGCAATCAAATGTAGGTATAGCAAAACGATATTGCATCGTATTGATTCAATGGCGTGAATTTGCTACCCTCTGTTGTCCTATGCGTAGGGCTGTCAATACTGTAAATTAAATATTCTAAAAAGATAATAAAAAGCTTGAAGTTAAAAAATAAGGCTTATAAATTTTTCATTTTGTAGTTAAGGTTTTCTTTGCGCTGGTTTATCAACATTGCATTGAATGGCTTTTTCATATTGCATAATAATTATTTTGCGCCATATTCATTTCGTTGCTTTAAATTATAAACATATTCATATTTATAACTTGCCATTACTTTTCCGTTCATGTTTCAATGATTATTTAAATAAAAACACAACCACCAATGAGTTAATGTGTATGAAAGTGTGTTATTTATGTAAAAAAATAATGTAAGAAACCCTATCATATCATTGTTGTCATACATTTTAAGAAATATCATGAATGCACTCACATGTAATATATTTATGTCATCAAAATATATGTCTATTAAATATTATTAATACTGATATGTGTATCATCTTAATATAATTATAAAAATATATGTATTTTAATTTGAATAAGTATATGAAAAGCATTAAAATATTTGTACAGCCCTGATATTTTATTCAGTTGGCTTTAACAAGCTATAATTTTCTTAAATGTCTCCCATTTTCTATAATTCCCAGTAAGTAAGTAAGTAAGTAAGTAAGCAAATAATGCTAACATAATAAGTTTACATTAAGGGTAATAAAACTAATTATTGTAATGAAGATTATGTTTCAACTACAACAAATAAGTGATATTTAAATCTAACTACACAACGTAGTTATTATATTCAACGTACAACAACGTTTTGTATAGTTTCATGTAGTATACGGTTTTAAAAATATTAAATAGATTAAAAATCGATAATATTGCCGATTAAAGTGAAAAAGTTATTTTAATTAGGGCCTGTTTAAAACTTGAAGTCTCATAATATAAAAAAATGACGTCCAATCTATTATTCCACAAGTACACACTTTCGACCTAAACACATTATCTACTAAATTATTTTATCTTAATATTAAAACAAACACGTCGCAATCTAATTTCAAAAGATAAAATCAAAAATCTACTTCCTACCTAAATAACAATTTATGAAGTGCGAAAATTCAAATTATTGCCTTTAATGCAACAAAATAAAGCCAAGGTATCAATTTTAGCGGCTGATACTGTCAACACTGCAGTGTCTTATCCACTGCTTATCTGAGAAGGCGGCTACGGGCTATGGCCGAACGCCAAGTATAAAGTTGTTTTTATATGAAATAATTTAAATTATACCGTTTTAGAAAGAGCTTAAGGATCCATTTTCATAATGTGTTGTTGTGGGTTATTTATTTATTTATGATAAGGTACCTTACAGCTAGTGATATAATTTTTGATATGAATAAATACTAAGCTACGCCAATTAAAAGGTACACCAATAGGTAGTGAAATAATATACGTATGTGAACAAAGACTAGTATAAGAATTTTACAAAATATGATATTAAAGAGAAGAGGTTTTAATTTTTTGTAGGTATAAGTAAGCATTGATCACGCCCAATAAGTACTTATAAAGAAAGGTTCGATTCGTTTATACGTGTTCTTTTTGTATTAATTTATCGTTAGAATTAAATTTGAGTGTGAATATGTAATCTATTATAAATATTATCTTAACATTTAAATAACTATCCGATTTAGTCAAAGACTTCTCTATTGGCAGTATTATCTTACCCTCAACTCACGTCTTTGAAAATAGCATAATTAAACAAAGTCGGTTAATTTTGTATAAAAGTGAAGTCCCATGTCCCCTAGTGGGGTAAGGGGCAGTATATTATACAATATACGTCTGTTTCACTGATCGATTTTCTTTAGGGACAAGTAGGTGATCAGCCTTCTGTGTCCTACCAGACCGAGATATTTTTTTTTTCTTCCTCTCCACCGGGAATCGAACCCAGGACCCCTCGGTGCTACGCTCACGCGTCAACCACTGTACCAAGGAGGCGGTCAGTTAATTTTATATGCGCTATCAAAATCCTTTAATAAACTCGTAACTTCAATAATAACGAAGAAAAATTCTATCCTAAAGAACGTTAATTAATTTACTTCTTATTAGTATTTAACTAATGAGCAGGGAATCTGTTAACTAACGTAAAATAACCTTACTAATTAAATGTTAACAGTCTGAAATAATTTATTACGATTCTAAAGAATACCTTAAACTTTAAGCGGCTATGAGACAAAATTAAAGTTATAAAGAATCATAATTTAATTCAAGAACTCTAATGTTGATAATTTCGCTAACAATGGAACAAAAAAGAAACATGCCATGGGGTTTTCAAACTTGTCTGAATATACTGTTACAAAAATCGGAGTTTTTGAGTACTTTTCTATGTCCAGTTTTCAAAGAGTCATTAATTAGTATGACATAATATGTCATACAGACGCGGACGGTGTGTTTTTCTTTATTTTGTTGTTTAGTAACACTACCAAACTATATGTGGACGAAACAGAAAATATTTGAAAGGTAGCTTTGCGTTTTTGATGGTCACTTGTTTTAATAATAATTGTTCTAATAATAGGTACTTCTGCAAATTACTGAAATGAAATCCCTTTTCCTTTTTAAACAAAGCTATGTTCTTCGTGAAATTTTGTCATCGATCAATAATATTGGAACCACTTTCAAAATACTATATGTTACTAATACTTAATATACCACCTATAGTATTGATTTGTCTTACATAGCAACTCATTAAGATTAATTAAAACATAGAACATCAAAAACAACAAGCATTGCGAATTTTAAAACCATTATATTAAATCATACATACCTACCGCACCTCATTAATCAACACTTTTCACCCTGTTTTCACGGCAACAGCTCACTAATTTCAATTAACCGATAGCCCGAAAAACAGCTCAATTTAAAGCGCTTTTTAATTGCTTTTACGTCCATCGGCAGAGATCAATTTGCTAGTAGAGTCAGGAGCAAAGTTCCGATTCGGCTAATGCAATTGCACCCTGCATGCCCGAGGCATGTTTTTGAACGGCACCTTGATGCTTTCACAAGACAATGCTTTGAAATGTAACTGCTCAAAGCATCCAATCTATTGCAACTATACTTGCACGCGTAATCAAATAAGCGTGCCGTTTGCAATGTACTGTTTCTGATCCTTCAGGGTTATATCTCTGATATATTTGAGTGTAATTATATAATTAAAACATTCGTTCGTTCGTTCGTTCGTTTCAGCCGTGGGACGTCCACTGCTGGACAAAGACCTCCCTCAAGGATTTCCAGTACGATAATTAAAACATTATCTATCAATATTTACAATATCTATCCATACTATAATAAATGCGAAAGTAACTCTGTCTGTCTGTCTGTTACTCAATCACGCCTTAACTACTGAACCAATTTCCATGAAATTTGGTATAGAGATATTTTGATACCCGCGAAAGGACATAGGATAGGTTTTATCCCGGAAATCCCACGGGAACGGGAACTATGCAGGTTTTTCTTTGACTGCGCGGGCGATGCCGCGGGTGGAAAGCTAGTTATATATATTTCTATACTTTGAGGGTTAGAGAAAATTTTATATTAAAATAAATTTGAATCTTAAACTCGGTGATATTTAAACTACGGTCGCATTGCAACTTAACATAGCATTACAAAGTCAGATCTTGTATTCGACCCTATACTATTTGATATGAATTCCTCTAACATAGCATAATTCATATTGCAAAAGCGAATAATCAAATGAAACAGTCTAAAAGCTTTTGTCATATTTTACAAGGAAATTCACTAACAGAGATACTACGAATCATTTGGAAATGAAGATTGCATAAACGATTTAATAAAGCACTCTTCAAATTAACGCCTTTTCGGAGTTATTCATTTTTAATCAAAATTCAATTCTATCGTTTAGTTGCAAGCTGGTTCACTTTATCAGAGAGATTTTATAGAGCCTTTCTGATGTTTTTCAGAACTAATTATTATGAGGTTTATTACAGATCCGTCGAACAGATTCTTCCCTCATATTCTTTATCTAGGTGACCCAGTACTTAACCCACTATTTAAAAAATGCAAAACCATATAAAAACTTGCATGACGTATCACATTAAATAAATTGAAGTGTTTCTGTGAATTCAAAATTATTTATTAAGTGAATAATGACATAGTTCTAATAAAAAACTATGTGTATTTAAAAATTGTTTAGGCTTATAGTAACCGAACTTATTATTACTACGAAAAAAATATTATATTATATAAGCTATTTTATATAGAAAACTTAGTATTATATTGATTAAAAATGTTAATTCTATGTAACAATCTATTATATTGAACCCTGTATGCCATGTATTATTTTAAAATAAATATCTATATCCAACCTATGGTGTGACAATACTATCTTCTTCCTTTTGACTAACACTTCCTTACAGCGCTTTTATATCTTCTACTACGGTTCTACGAAGGCTATCCCCTTGTAGTTACATGTAGACTAAAGAATAACTTGATTGCAGCCCGGCTTCCTCGTGAATATCAGATGGAATCTCAAATAGCGGAAATGCAGGCGCACCTTAAATTCTTGGAATCTTTGTATAGGGCCCGACAGGAGGATATTATGACGCTCCAGGTGAATACAGAATTTAGTAAATGGAACTTTCGGGAAGGTCCGAGACGTTTGAGCTTTGCGATGTCTTTGAGGTTTTGGGGCTACTACCGTTTTGCTATTTCGTTAGTATGAACTAGATATTTGCGTGTTTGTAATAATTTGATATCTATTTGAATATCAGTAAACAAACAATGAGTTATTAAATTGTAATTTTGAAATTAATTACAATTTAGGTCGGGCAATATTTAACTGGTATCGATTTTAATTACAATCTTCCATAACTATAATTGGTTAATCGTAATTGAAAATACAAGTATAATATTTTGATAACATTATTACAAAAAGTTTCGATAAAGCTCACTCGCCTTGATACACAAAAGAAAACACTTTATTATTTTCTTATCTTTCTTTATTATGATTATTTTAATAATTTTATACTTTCAGTTGTAAAAAGTAGTCTTATAATTTATATTATTTTAATTTTTTATCTGTTTTTCTTACACACACGAGACGCAACGACGTTCTAACATGTTTTATGTTTTCAGCACAAGGCCGTCACGTCCAATAATTCTCAAACAGCTTTGAATGACCCGAAAAGTGCCACTTTGGCCCCGGAAGTGACTGCCCGTCTAAAGAACTTGACTGGTATGAGTAAAGGCAATATCCGCCCAGAAATATCATGTAACCACATCAGCTTCAATAACCTACACTAGATTTTAATAGAATTACTTTTCTTCTTTTTTTTCATTTTTGTTGGGTTTTATAGACTCTTAGCGGCGTTGGGTTAATGCATTAACGTTTAACGAAGTCTAACTTAAACATGTAGAAATGAATTCGAATCATGTAATACCATACAAGTTTTAGGTTACATTAGGTAACTAGCTAGCTTCCATACAGTTCCAGCTAAGGTTACGGTCGTACTAACAGATAAGTAGACATGCTAATAGTACTTAATATAGCCTAATGCTTCGCATAACACATTTACAGACTGTGCACAATAAAATAAACGCTTTGACTGCTTACAAATATAATTATATACAGCAAATATACCTATTTATTTATTACTAAAATGTTTTAATTAACTTGAAAAAGCACAGCGATTTCTTTGAAGCGAATGTGTTGTGTCGAATGTATATTTTTAATATATTTATGTAATTCATTATTTATAAGTAACCATGGGGGTGGTGTAAACATTTACAAACAACGGTATGTGATTACAGATTTATGTATCTTCGAATTTACATAAAAACATGGAACAAAAAGCTCTTGATGATAAATGTGATTTGAACTACTCAATTCCTGTTTTATGCAAGTTTGAAGATAATAACTAACATTATTTCTAGTCGCTATAGAAGCTTATAATAGTAAGAACTTTCTATCGGAGTGGTACTTAAGTTTAGAGCTTCAACTCCTAATGTATTTGCGTTGTGAGACCGAAAGTGATACATAATGTTCGTTGTATGAGTCGCTCTCGGTCTTACAATATAAATACATACTAATTTAATACCGTGGGTACTCCTGCATTGCCTACCTTGGATTTACTAGCGAATGTCACGCTCTACGTTTCATCAAAAACTTCGTGCACAGCGAATTAAAACTGTATAAAGATTTTTGTAAAAATGTATGTAAACAATAAAATTGATATGTTTGTGTTGTGATAAAAAGGTTTCGGTTTATTAATAAATCACTTATAACAAAACTGTATGATAATATCACTGCCTATATAAAAAGCTTATCACTAAAAACGCAATCGGTCGTTCAAGAACGCGTCAAACGCGCACTCACATTAACACAACGCTTCTAGAACGTTCTCGAACTTTCTATAAGTTTCGGGAACTCACTCGCTCTCTTGCCCGCAGACTCCTTGGCGGGTAGGGGTGTCAACACGCAGGAGTTGGCGCTCATGAAGACAGCATTTGTGTACCAGCTGCTGCCGCATCTGATGAAGGACCCTAACAGCTTGAAGCCCGCGTTCCATATGCGGGCGGGAGATCGGCCATTGGCGCGCTTCGTGATCGGCATACCAACTGTGCGGCGTGATAAGGAGGCCTATATCATGGACACTCTGAAGGTTGGTACTACTGTTTTGGTTTTCGATTTTGCAATGGCTATCTTATATACGTCAAGTAGCCTGTAGGATTACTGTCGTCAATTATTATTTAGAACAAATTTTAAGTTTTAAATTTATGGAGGTACATAGTTATATTTCTGTGTAAACTGAAACACACTTTAACGGGACTTTTGAAAGAATAAGTATTTTCTTTGACCGTTTATTTATGGCATTAGAATTTCTACAAAAAAATCCAATTTAACACGGACGTAGCGGGTGTCAGTTAGTTCGTTATTCCTTTACCATGTAATCTTAAACCTAAACTTTATACTAATAATCTTCTTATTTTAGCTTTGCGTTCCCTCCTTTAGACGTATAATCCTTTCTTAGGTGCCCTAAGGTTAGGTTCCGACCAGTAATCTCCTTTAATACCTTTGGTTTTGTCTAAAAATAACTCGTTAAGTTTTCTTTAAAGCGAGCTAATTTTTATGTGTATCTATTGTTAGACGTAACTTTTGATTTAATATTTTTGTGGATGAATAG
>CAJQZM010015035.1:1877-35209 GCA_907164665.1 Colias nastes
CACACACACACACACACACACACACACACACACACACACACACACACGCACACACACACACACACACACACATACAAGGCCTATACACCAAAACACACACATGCATGCCGAAAAAACAATTTCTACTTTTATATTTTTTTTTTGCTTGTTATACATTTTTATTTTTATATTTCTTATTGGCATTTCTTGAATACTCTTTGGAAGAGGGCGCTGACTCCTGACATACAGGTTTTTACCTAGTTTGGGAGTCAGAGACTTCAATATTTCAAAATGTAAAATCTTTTTGTCAATAAAGAATTTTTATTTATTTTATTTGATTACTCTATACCATTGTGTAATGACGTCAGCAGAGGCACACGTTAGAGCCATCCTTAGCACGCTCTCTTGACCCGCTACTCGGAGAAATTGTTCGGAAAATCACACCGCGATGACTCGTCTAGCTGCTATGTGTGCGACGCGCGTAATCGCACTGTAGATACATAGATAATAAAACTATAGACGCAATTTGAATACGGTTTTATTTTATGTAATTACCTATGTGTAAAGTTTAAACTCAATCTGGAATTTAATTTCGAGATGAATTCATAGTAATTTGAGCTGTGCCTTCTCATGATCAGGATGCCAGGTTTCTATCGTTTATTCTACCCAGAGGTTATTCTTTTCTCATACCCAGGTCTACTCGGGCGAAAGTGGGAAAAGACGCTTGTGTGAAATATCAAATAATACTTACCTATATTTTCCAGCAAGGTTCATTCAACACAAAGTAACGTACAAGAGGACGAAAGAATGAAGCAGTAATACTACCATTCGATACAAATTATTAAAAACAGTATGCAAAATTGATTAAAAAATAAAATAATTAAAATTCTCCCCGCGCTATCTGACTGGGATCGCGATAAATGGATTTATGTGCGAGCGGAGCAAGGTGAGGAGATAAAGCAATTTCGCTTAACGGCCGATAGATTAGAATCGCGGAAAAACATGGTAAGCAAGTGTGGATATGGATTCGTGTTTATTATTTAATTAAATAAAAAGAAATTGTTTTTTGCTCTTCATAATTAGAGCATGTTGTTTAATGCTCTAAGTCTTTATACGTTAAATACTCACACCACAGATAATAAAGAGAATACTATCTTACGCATTATGGTTTTACGAGTTTCTTACATTATGATACAAGGAAGCAAAAGGTTGCGTATTTATGGAGGTGGTGGAATGCATTTTTTGTTTCAATCGTCCTTTAATTGAATAACCATCACTACATAGTATAAAACAAAGTCGCTTTCTCTGTCCCTATGTCCCTATGTATGCTTAAATCTTTAAAACTACGCAACGGATTTTGATGCGGTTTTTTTAATAGATAGAGTGATTCAAGAGGAAGGTTTTAGTATATAATTTATTAGGTTTTAGACAAAGCGGGTGAAGCCGCGGGCGGTAAGCTAGTTTACCTATAAAACCTTATTATTAGGTGCCTATACATTTATTTTATAATTATTACATGTTTAGTTCAAATATAAATGATTAATTTATTTAAAAATCTCTCTCCACAGTAATTATCAAGCTGATGGTCGAAGCTCTAAGAAAAGACGGTGTCTGGTTATAGATAGACGTACTTACAAACTACAAATGAGACGTGTTACTTGAACTTAAGAGACTAACTTATAACGTCTGTGTTACATTGTTTAGTTTAAGTATTGAGAAACATGAATAAAATAAGTGAAATAAATGAAAATGAAAATATTATAATTACTTGTTTTAATAGATTCGAAAGAATGATAATAGCTGAAATAAATCAAGATACGATTCGAAATCTATCTAAATATAGTTAAATTTAACCTTCAATTACTGATTAATATTTCAAATGCCTAATTCAGATATTAATTCTTCTTAATTGCTGTTTTGATACCTATAATTAGGTAGATATGTCAAAATGAAATAATTATCAATTCAAAGGTATAAAAATTAAAAATCAAACTGAAATCTTCTACTCAAAGATATATTACATCTCTGATACCTAATACTTACGCCAATTAACATTTTATCTCTATAAGACAAGTACAATGTACATTAAAACCCCTGATTGCACCACAGATACCAACAATAATTTCGGAGTCAGCACAATGCGACCAACAATAATGACCCTCACTTTCTACCATTATCCTGCCAAAACAAACGCTTTCCAATCCGGTCGCGTCATAACCATTCCCAACGTCATTACCATGTCTTCCCTTTCAGAAAGGGCAGGGGGAGTTTTAACTGTTACTGCTCTTAATTATCATCTTTCCTTTGATATCTTAAGCTTTTGAACTGGCCAGTGGACTGTGTTTTGATTCACAAATCTCCGGTATATTGTTCTAAGTTGTGGGCAAACATTTTCATGTGTATTTCACCCCTTATAATCGTTTTCAAGGCAAGAAGTAACTTATTGAAATGAGAATAAATTAATGTTTGATATTCGATGTAATATAGCTAGATTTGTTTTAATTTTATAAGTGAAATTGTAATGCTCTACATTTTTAGAGACGAAATTTCTTAGTTCGTAGAACTGTTCTGTACCTACTATCTACTTTCTTACTATCTCTTATCTTTTATTAACATCTATACTAATATTATAAAGCTAAAGAATTTTTTTGTTTGTTTGTTTGAACGCGCTAATCTCGAGAGCTACTGGTCCGATTTGAAAAATTATTTCGGTGTTGGATAGCCCATTTATCGAGGAAGGCTATGGGCTATATATCATCACGCTAAGACCAACAGAAGCGGAGCCACGCAGGTGAAACCGCGGAGCGCAGCTAGTGCAATATAAAACTACATAATATGAACTACATAGTACCTATACAAAACGTCTAAACCCATACAAAATGTAAATATATTATTATAATTCAAATCTTATTGAATCTTCAAGGTTTAGAAACAGTGTAAACTCCTTACAGTGACGACAAAAAATATATAAGATATTGTATTCAAGGGCACTTGATGTTCCCAATAGAATCACTTTTGGGATCTCATATGAACATATAAAGGGTCTTGGGTCCCACGACTCTTATCCACGACATATTTTATACAAGTTTAGATCCTGAATTTACCCGGCTTTTCTGCACTTATTGTTAAGATATAGCAGCATGTTTTCATGTGTAGGTAATGTAAACAAAAATCTAAACATTATGAAATGTGAGAGTAAATTCGATTTTCATGGTTTTTATTAACATCTGTAGTTACGATTTAAATTGGTAATATTAGAACAATTTGTAACAAGATGTCATATTGAGCGATTTTTGTAGATAAACGTTAATAATGAAAGCTTCTATAGCATTATTAAATAATAATCAATAAACATAAATAAATCATTTATTTCACATAAAAAAAATTACAAATTAGAGTGTCCCAGGCTCCTAAGATAGTAACATAGAAAATAAGGTACCTACCTAAGTATCTTAGGCAATTTTCTATCGATAACATACACAGCATTGTTTTTATTTAATAACACTTACAAAGAGACAAGTGTAGTAAACTTATTTTTCTATTGAAATACATTCTCATAAGAAGATACATACACGTAGCTTTATTATTTTTATATCGGCTAGACGTTTTATTGAAGTTATCGAAATCAGCGTTTTTAGATACAATGGAAAATAGATACTTGGTGAGAAAGGCTCATCAATTCTAATGTTTTTTTAGATTGCTTAAGGAGAGTGCATATTGCAATTTGGTAAATTATATTTTATTCGTGAGTCAGCAGTTTTGTAATATATCAGTTTTCATTTATTAGATACGAAGTCTGAATATGAGGGTTGGGATGGATTTGTTTTCCATTTCAAGTATTCTTCGAGTTAACTCTGTTTGTCACTAATTATATAGATTTAATTTATTAGTGCAACAGAGTTTAGATCTCTTGCTATATTATTCTTTATAATAATTACACTTTAATTAAAATCAAATGTACTTATCATGGCGATATGTGGAAGAAGTGCACAAAAATACGGACACATATCAAAATACGAGTAAAATAATAAACAATATGAATTATGCAGTACTTAGTGATAAAATTCAATACAATTGTTTTAAGAAGTAGGCACTTTCACAATTTAAAATATTAAAGCATAGGTAGATTTATCATTGAATTAAATATTTCTAGACAAGACAAAACCACCAATCAACATACAACTAATCCAGTATCCAATAATTATAATTCCGTCTTCACCGGTTGAACTTAAAATATGTGGTCTATCGGAATTCCCAATATCCGCAGGGTGGTCGGGGGGGATACAGGCGATGTTTGCGGCGCCTGCAGCAGCCCGGGATAAGCGAGCGACGCCCGTCCTATGAAATTATAGCACCCTACTGAAACGGCTCGCGGTGACGTGAAAGGCAAACTGTTATATTGTTTAGAAAAACATAGTATCTTCTTGAAAGATTGACATTTTTGAATCGAAAGAATTAGATTTGCAATAAGTACATATACATATATGAATTAAAAATGTTATTGAGATTCTTGCTGATCCTTAGGAGAAGGGACATTCTGAATGGAAAGAATTAGGTTGAGAAGTGATAACAAGAACTGAATATTCATAGGCAAGTCAATTATTATCATCTACCTATATTATGTTTCTGTAGCGTTATAGTTTCTGAATTGAGAAATCGAGTGCAGTTTCTAGTTGTAAGTAGGCACCTACATTTTATCCGTGGTAACTGGTAATGGTATACCTAGGTACATGAGAGTGCTGTTTAAGCAGCTAGGTAAGCAGTTTGGAGGCAGCGTCAGTTGTAAGGAAAATTCTTTACCACTTGCCTATTCATCATTTATTCGTTATTTTTTAACGTCTAATCACAAACTTAAATAAAGATAATATAGACTAACAGTGTACCTACAATTGCCAACTTGCCAACCAAACCAACCAAAAATTTTCCTTTATTGTATCAAATGATTTTCTTCACAATATCTGAAGACGTACTGCACCCCGAGCCAGAGGGTGTCGGGGTCGAGTCTCCTTCGGGCCATTTGTCAGTGACAGGACGTCGCAGGCGGGTGGCTCCCCCCAGATTCCTACGCTTGTGGCTTCAAATAGGGCTGCTACTTGACTTCTTCGTGCTTTAGTACTCGAATTATGCCCAGATCATGTATATTTATAGATTTAAGAACATATCAAATGTTGTAAAGCAAAGAATTATGATTTTTGAAGGGAACCTATCTTCGCCTAAATCTGAATATTGTCACACAATTGTACATTGTCAAATATTTTACAAGTTACATTGGTAAAATAGTTTCTAACACAACATCAAGGTAAATTGAAAAAAATATAAAAAATTAAAATAACCAAGTAATTTAAATGCTTTGTGTCAGCCCTATTCACACTCCACATGAACGCGTTTCTTGCGAATTACGAAAAATGTTCAACACAACTGTACGTGTAGGGCCATCTCACGCGTGTTTGGGTGACAATTCGACTATTTTGTTTATTTACTCAGTTTTCCAACAATTTGTTTGAGCGGTTAGTTTTCCATGTGCTTACAGATAACATGTAGGATAACCTAAGACAGGCATAGAGTCAATCATGACGCTTGTGGAATAAAATCTGAGTTTGATTCCCATAGGTAAATCACTACATAGTATAAAACAAAGTCGTTTTCTCTGTCCCTATGTCCCTAGGTGTATGCTTATCTTTAAAACTACGCAACGGATTTTGATGCGGTTTTTTTTATAGATAGAGTGATTCAAGAGGAAGGTTTTAGTATATACTAAAACCTTCCTCTTGAATAATTGTTATGTTTGTATAATTTATTAGGTTTTAGACAAAGCTGGCGAAGCCGCGGGCGGTAAGCTAGTAGAATAATAAAATACTAAATACCTATGACATTGTGTTCTGATGTATTCTGTTCATTCTATAATTTTTAAGTTTTAGGTACTTACATTAATCAGCTGGTATTTCTTGTATTTACCTCTCATGTTATCTCTCCTCGCCTCGCCTCGCCTCTCATATTACTTGCCAATCTGGGAAGGTAAGTATTGCCAGTCGCCTTAACGGGGTTTGGCTTGATTTGACAAAGCTATAGGTACTTCCAGAACTTTCTTAACGTCAAAAAGCATATTCTATATTCTGATCCACACCTAGCAAAAAGCAGTACAGTAACACATTCCCATAGTATAAAATGATATCACGTACAACATAACCTCAAAAGTATCTGTCCATGCGGTCCAGTAAGACGATTACCGCCCCTCGCAATTGATCCACCCACCCTTTGTGCTTCCTAAGCGTGACTTACTACTCGGATATTGTGGAATTTTAAGGTATACTGGAAAAGCGTTGGTATTAAATGTAGGTAAAGGTATGTAGGTGTTTTATTGTGAAGTGTTTTAGTGAAAAAGTATCGTAAGATATTGAAAAATGTAGCAGCTGAAACAAAGGTAGGATAGGTAGGTCATCTCATCATCTGTGCTATATTCTAGGGAGGTAATTATGGAGAAATTCTTATAAGTAGGTAAGGAATCCAAGTTGTAACATTTTTTTCATAACACTGCCTGATTTTTTTATTTATTTTTTCATTGTCGCCGGAAGACTAGGTAGGTATCTACCTACCTAGTTAAATCTTATTAGATCGTATTCCTTACCACCCATCTAATTTTTTTATAATATTTTCAACATTGATATTTTTGATTTTATCTACGGCATTCAAATGCTTTATAAATTTATATTTTAAACATCTATTACCTACTGATAGGTACCTATCTGATCTGTATCTTATCTGAGAATTATATTATTTACCAAATAACATACCAATACGGTTTTACACCCAACTATAAAAAGCATAGACACGTTTGTACCATAGAGGATAGACAATGCTTGTATACCTACTCTGTGCTCAAATGTCACCGTTGCTGCCTATTTCGAGTGTTCAACTCGTGACACGAACAAAACGTGAACAGATGAAGATATGCGACTGAGATTGATCGCACCCTCTACTGCGAAGTCGGTATTTATAGGCGGCTCTAGATATAAACAGTTCAAAGCGATATTATGATAGTGGTATGCTAGATTTATTTTACCTTCTATTCCTAGAATGACTGATATGTCATATGCATGGTTAAGGCTACCTATTACATATATACGAATACATTTTAAGGTTAACTTTTTAAATTTTGACGGGAATAAAAACCTATACAAATTAAAACGCAATAATCTATCAGTTTGTTATTTCATAATTATTCGCTCTAAGTAAGTACTCAAATTAATTTCCATTTTACCACATGCCAAGCTTTTGTCCAAATTTAAGTATTAAAATCTTTTGTCAAGTGATTGGACAATATCATAAAGATCATATCTGAATAATCAACACCTATAAAAGTGACCAATCAGAGGCTGCTGTAGCGACCCTTAACACCCGTCGCGAGAAATACGACACCTTCCATGTCCAATCTAAAAAGACGTAATTGCACTATAAAAATAATTATACTTTCAATCCTACGCCATAGGAAATAGAAATCAAACTCCGCTGCAGGGATTAGGTGTGAAAATTGACGCCTTAACTGTAGCGTAATTCCTATACGCGTGCTTTAATTTTCGACTCTATGCCAATGGACGAGGTATCTATTTTCTCTGCGTGTTCTATTCTATTGTGTCAGTCTTTACAGACAAATCTGAAGCATATAGCGTTAAAGCTAAGGCACATATTTATTTGTTGTTTTCAGGCGTTAAATTTAACACCTAGCCGATGTTCTTTGTTCGATCGATGTTACTATTGGTGGACCGCGGATTATGTGTCGATTAGAATCATCGGGCTTCATGTATATATTTATAAATATCTAAATGTATGCGATGTAACGATCTATCATACATATTATTATGTTGTGTATCAATGTTACCTAGCCGTGTATTTCAATTTTTTTTGAAATTGAATAGATATCTGGGTACCTACCTAAATATTTTTCCTAATTGCGAATTATTTCTTAGTCTTTGCCAAACGGTAAAAAATGATAGATAATAGAAGTGATAAAATTAGAGGTGTTTAGAAATTAAACTGAACAAACAAACAGCAAACAAAATTATACTTTACTGTGCACCAAAATAATAGGAAAAAAATTACATATAAAATATAAAACACATTATTTTTAGGACCAAAAATATTGTTATAAAATCGACTTCAGATACCTACTAACCTTCAAATAAATTAACACGTTCACTGCGGCACCTAAAATGCCAAACTTACCGTTGTTGCGGCATGTCTTCCATACTTCACATCGGCAAGTTCACCACTGTGCGTCATGAGCCATTTTTATCACATCGCACCTTCTGACTTTGAAGGTTAATAATTTCATGAAATTTCAAGATATTTCAAATTTTTTTTTATCAGATAATAGTATATATAGTCTAGTATATACCGCATAAATAGCTTTTAGTTTGACCCAATAGTTTAAAAGATATGAGGGAAAATGTAAACCCCTGATTTTGTGAAAAATTATTTGCCATCCCGCACTGCGTTGATACGGCATGTTTACAGTAATAGCGATGGGAAACACTGTAAAATAAAACATCGATATCGATATAAATCAATTTTGTATATTTCAGTCTGTTTGTTAACAGATAACGAGATCGTCGATACAAAAAAAAACACATATAAAACAAGGTACTTGATAGAGTACTATCAGGAAATTGTTCAGCAACTTTTGTTTTAATTTGTTCAGTAACTTTTGTTTTAATGTTTTATATTATTTTCACAACTGTCAACACATTTTTGCATTTATGCTACGAAATAAAAGAAAGTAAAAAAACTAAAGCCTGTAAGGTATCATTGTTAAAAAAAAGACGGGTTGCACTCCGGGAGTGCCGGCAGAAGTGAAAACTTGATTATTAACGTTGAGCATGTTTGATATTTTGGAATGGTATCCGTCTTACGCTTTTTCGATCAGGTCACGTGTCCTGACGCGAGTTTAAGATTTTATACCCATTACAGTAAAAGTGCTCAACGCCGCTAAAGAAGTTTTCACTTCAAAAAACTCAAAAGAAAAGTGCTTCGGTCCTGGTGCATCACTATGTGAGACTGACACGCGGCGCGCTCGCAGTACAGTGCGGCATGAGGTGCTTGTCCATGGCAAAATATTTGACATGCCGCACACAAAAGAAACGGTTTCTTTTCTATGCGTTGTGTCCAATATTTTGCCATACGATTTTTAAACGAAATTGTGTCCTACTTCAAACTGTGATCACAAAAATATATTTGTCTCTTTTCTAGTCATTGATTAACATATAAAAAACCTCGCCGCACCACGGTGAAAACTGCGATTTTGGGCGCCGCACTGTGGTGTAGTCGCTGATGGCCCGATACTGGACATGCCGCAGTGAACGTGTTAATAATCTAGTTAACAGTGTTTGATAAAATGACAAGTAAAATAAATAAATTTAATTCATACTCGCAAATGGGCCATCCCGCGCTCCACTTCTGACATTAAGGGGTTAAGTTCCCGGTACTTTCCGGTTCTTCTCGGAACCAGCTGTCCGTTTGGTATAAAAATAATAAAGAAATTACAATTTTAATGCATTTATGGCTATTACAGAGTAAAAAGAATAATCAGTTATAGGTAGCTTAAGAATAATTTAATTTCCTATTTAAGACTGGTCTAAGTAGGCCTTAACACTTAGTAAGTAGTACTAAAATGAATTGTAATAAGCTTACAGGTAGTAACAATACCCAAAAATATGTACCAAGTAGGTAGGTACCTACTACACGATTTATTAATAAATAATAATCATTAGTATCGAACAATTCGAAATACAAAGAACAAGAAAAAATAATAACTCTACAAACGAATGATCCAAAATATTGATTATAATATCTTTTGTTATTCTTAATTGCCATCACGTTTCTATTGTCGTAAACCACAGCTGACGTTGACGCGGGTGTTTTTTTTTTAATTTCAAACCTATCCAACCTCTTTGGTGTCATGTCAAATTTTTAATCTGTTCTCACGTTACCTACTATGTAGCTGGAAACGCGGGAAAGTTTTTTCTTTTAAAATTATGTTATAGCTATCGGTTACTGTTTTTGATCCGTATCATGTCTGATTAGTGATTGGGATGAGTTTTTTAATGGAACCACTTTGTTTGTAAATGTTACTAGCTACTTTAAAAAATAACATGATAGGGTTGGTCAAATGTAAGTTAATGACGTGTAAGATTATAAAAAAAAAATGTTTTTTAATTATTTATTAGATAAAGTGTAAGTAGGTAGTACCTGTGGTAGTGCCTAGTGTATTATTCTTTTAGATGTGTATTGTGTGTTATAAAAATTCGTATCGATTTCGTCCACACAAAATAAAACTTCTAGAAGCTTCAAAGCCGCCGCCATAGGTACCCACCGTTATCTTAAATAGGTACACCTCATTAAATGAGATCAAATTATTAAAGAGGCTACCAGTTCAACGTGCTTGATTAAACACCAACCTTCCGCTCTATAATTAAAGAAAAATCATGTCGAATTTAAATTATGACCGTGTTCTGAGTTGTAGGATGTGTAGGTATTTCTACAATTTACTTGAATAAAAAAAGGAATTCATCATAAAAGCTTTATGGAAAAGGTGAGTATCTACTTCAACACATTAATTTAATTGTTATTCATTGACAAAATATATTATCTACAATTTTAAAAGTTAGGGCTTCTTCATAAAATGTTTTGTTACTGGTGTCTGTGAACTGTCTCTGGTGGAAATACAAGTTACCTACCTATGTTGAAAAATAAATTGTAAGGTGAAGTTAGTATCCTACTCCATGTCTACATAAATTTCATATTTATTTTGAACCATCAGTAAACGATTTCCTACAGCTTAAGGCGTGATCATACAAACCAACTCAGATCTGCGTATTATTAGAAGTTACAGCTGTAAAATACCAAATAGCACCTATGATTTATTACAAGTTACAAATGTAAAACCTATTCTGCCCCTGTAGTAGGTACCATTTACCTATATTAGCTTTGACACCCGGCCCTGCTTATAACACCTAAATATATCAGTATCTACTATTGACGTCCGGTCACCAACGGGTAAAAAATCGAATCCTAGTAGGTACCATCATGGCCGCCGCTTTATAGCAACATCGTGACAGTACCAAAACGTCAGATGGATAAGTCGTGCGATGCTCTTGCGTGGCCACAGGGCGGTGCGTTTGTTATATTTTTATGTTATGTACGTGTATAAATAATGGAGCTCGCTCGCTGAGGCCTAGGCGCCAAGGAACAGGGGTGGCGTGGAGTCGACCTTGTTGAGCTAATGCAATGGTTCTTAGGAACGGTACACTAGTGGTCATCGCTTAACGGATTACCTACCTGGGGTCACGCCCAGAAGCCGTACATGTGAATAAATGGATTTAAGATGCGCAATAATGTCTATTTTAGAAATAGAAAGTAGTGTTGATGTGACTTTGCAACATTTGCACTAGCAAGTATTTATATTTATTAGATTTCAAAATGATACTTTGGTCACTTAAAAAGCATTAGAATATTTTCTACTTACGACCTTAATATGTTTAGTAGTTAGGCGAGTATAATAATTATTATTGAATGTATTATTTTCTCGCTTAGGTAGGTTCTAAGTAAAAGCTTTAATTCTGCTCATATCCAACTCACTGCCTATCATTTTTCACCGTAAATATATACTCATGTTTTCCATGTTTTTATTACTGGTACTGTACAATAAAGTGTCACATTCATAATCAGGAAAAATGATGATGATTGTCCAACAGTATTTTTTTACAAATGACATCACAACAACAGCTCCACATCTTTCCCTGTCCCGCGGCTTGGGTGGCGCCCGCCGCTATAAAATTCGGACAGCGGCGCGGAATCCCACAGATTTCAAGTTAATATTAATTGACCATCGACTCAGCACCCCCCCAGCGGTTATCATCAATATTTCCCAATTGCCCTCTGCTTAGCAACCGTATCGTTTTTAAATTCATTTTTGATAGGTATATTTTTGTAGTAAAAATATATATTATGACTGTAAGGTTTATATCTGTATCTATAGTTAACAGATCTTATCAATGACGTAATGTTATCTGATCATTGATGACGTAATAACTAATAACTAGTACTTAGCTTTGAAGGTTACAAAATCAGTCGATAGGCCTATTAGGTAGTACCTAAGTCAGTAACAAAACTGATCTAAGGGTTTTGCTAACATTATTTCTGAATTAAAGTGTATTTATAATTTAATAGTGTAATAAATGACTAGATGCATACCTACTTTTAATGTCTATCATAAATTAATTAAAACCGTTTAGATGTTCCATAATAGGTAGGTAGATATATGATTAGAACACTTGGTTCTCAAAAACATATTATTATAAGATCTAAATATATTATGTTTATTATTAATTATTTTTATCGCCTTTCAATGCTTTACAAAAGAGAAATTTTTAGAGTAGAAAAAAATTCGATTACGAGTAGGTACCTACCTAAATATATTGTAAATGTAAGATTTTCTACGTAGGGACATTCAAATAAAATTCATGACTTTTAAGTAGGTAGGTAATAAATTTATTATTAATATTGTCTTGAATAACTTGTTACTCCAACCCTACATTGTTCTTGACCTTCACAACAATGACTTCCGCTTTGCTTTATAAGTCTCCCTATTTTAAAATTATAGCATATTAAATATTATTTGGAGATCCTCCTGTTATTCATTAATTGTTTCCTGGGATCTTCTTTTATTTCCTGAAGTGTAATTACCATTTTTCATTTTAAAAGAGCGTTTGTGCCGAGGACAAGTGTCAGAAGTGAAACTTCTTTAAATCTTCTTTTTTCAAGATTCAAATATACCAAAATCGCCGCCTTAGGTACTCCATAACGTGACGGTATTGCCATGACACGACCTTGAAATTTTACTCTCAACGCGCCATAAGAAGTTTCGCTTCAAAAAAAAATATTTGTTAAAGAACAAATTGATAAAATCTCTATTTTGTGAAATTTTATTAATTTGTTCTTATAGGTAGGTATCTAAAATTAAAACTAATACCTATAGGTATACAATAAGAAAACATTTTTATGTAGAAATATTGAAATTAAATGAATAGACGGTGACAAGAGTGCAATTTCTCTCCAGGTGGTCTATCCATATATACCTATGCATTTTAATTTGTATACCCTGATAGATTCTATAAACCTACAGTAATTTAGTTCATGATTTATTCTTGTATTAATTTACTATTTCACTTGAGTCTTGAACTAATTCTGAGGTGTTTTAACAGACTATTTGAAAATGAAAATACACATGCGTTAATCGTCTTGCCCAAAATTGTTGATTATCGTAAATTCGAAATAATGACGAATATTGTTCATAAACGGGTTATCACAGAGCTCACAACTGCTCAACACATGGCAAGTTCATGCACCTTCAACCACATCCCGATAATTTATAACTTTTTAATACGATTACACTAAGACCGTTTTTAACGAGCTCCCATCGAGAACACAAAAGGTATAAGTAGCCTGTTATACTGTTTGATTTGTAGTTATCCAACGTCACAAAAGGTGGTGATTTTAAATAACCCCCTCGGCCACAAAATTACGGTAGTCGCGTAATTAGGGATGTGCCGCAGTTTCGTCTTGCGGTTTCACTTCCTTCCCTATTGTTCGATTTTAAACTCAACCGGTATTTTCGCTAGTGAGAGATAGTTTTAATCGATTTAGTATTGACAGTTGCGGTGGGTAACCGATTTTTTGATGGAATTTCGGTTTTTATATCCGTGGGTGAGGTATTTTTTAGGGAATATGAAAAAATAGAGTGGATTCATTCATAAATGAAGCGTCTGGTCGAACCTGAATGAATAATACTACGGATATTAACATTTTGTTTCAAGGGTAACAATTTCAATGTGTGTTCATTTGCAATTTAAATAAATATCATAACAATAAAATTATATTTGATGTAGGTAATTAGGGAATGCAACTAGCAGTACTTGACTTAATTTTTAATAACAGATACGTTACGAGTTTTTGTCTTGACAAAAATTAAGGTGCAAAGTTCAAGGAAGGTGTTGGTCTTAATATGGAGCGTGTTTAATTTTAAGACAATGCTTATGCTAATTTGTAATTACATTTTGTAAATAACAATGAAATGTAAGTGATGGTCCTTGAAAAGTTTTATGGACATGCAGATGATTTTGTACTGACTTAAATTAAAAAGGTCATCAGTATTCAATTGTTTTTCATGACTATAAAATATAGGCACAAAATATTTTTATTTCATTAATTATTTATTAGTTAAATTCATCTTTAATATTTGAAGTCTCTAGTTAGGTAGACCAACATCATTGTTTTGTATTTTTTGCCAATTATTTAGAGTTGCATTAATAAGCCCACATAAAATTGATGCAGATATCACGTTTCATTTCTTCATAATCCTACCTAGATATAGGACGTTCTAGACTTAACGAGTTAGCTGTTAGATTATCTGAATATCTGAATATGCTAATAAATCGTATTGAGACACAAAGCGTCTTATCAGTTCACAGCTGGAAATCGATGACAAAGGTATTGTAATCAATTTGAATGTAACCGTTTTTATACTAAGCTGATTTGAGATATTGAAATTGGCTGAGTTATCGGATGTACTTATTGATTTGTCTTTGATATTTGTGCTTGTAATCTACTATATAAAAATAAGTCGGGTTTTCCTGCCTGACGCTATAACTCCAGAATGCACGAACCGATTTCCACGTTTTTGCATTCGTTGGAAAGGTCTCGGGCTCCGTGAGGTTTAGGTATAGCAAAGAAAAGGTGTCACTGGTGGCGAAACGGAGTTCGCCCGGTTTGCTAGTGTTTTATACATATGACACTTATAAATGTAAAGTCAAGATGTGTGTGCAACGACATGTATGTTTGATCGTATGTTGGTAATTACTATTTTGTAAGTCTTTCGTTCGAAGTGATTAGGTACTATTGAAAGGTTAGAGGATGGATACCTATAGGCTATATTGGATCTTATGCATTAGATACTGTTTTGTAAAAGTCTTTTGTTCGAAGTGATTAGGTAGATACAATTGAAAGGTTAGAAGATGGATAAATTTGAATGCAGGTTAGCAAACTTTTGTAGATATAAATACAATAAAACACTCTGATTGAATCAAATATTTATTACAACTTTATTTAAACAATCTAGTTCAAAACTAACCAAAGATTATATAACAGAAACCAGTTAACTTATTATAAGGACATAGGTAAGCATGTATTTTATGACCTCCTAAAGGTATATCTTCAGTAGATATTATGATAATCGGGTTCACAAGCCACTATACCAAGTGAATCATCAATATAAGAATAAACTAAAAAACTGGATTAGCGCACTATTTCAGATGTATCTATAAAATTAATTACCTCTGGGATTTAGAATGTAGATAACTTTGTAGGAATAAAAAGGGCTGGATATAAATACGATATATTCTTTTAACCAGATATAATTTATGTATAATTTAAAATATAATTTTTAAATAAAAATATATGTTAAATAATATTTTATTACATTTAATGAAGTTACAAATTTTAAGGTGAATTTATAGGTAATTAACATTTCTTTTCACGCAATTAAAATGTCGCAAGGAACAGTTTGCTTTTATTTACATTTCGTAATTAGGTTATCTTTACCTTTAATTTCGTTTTTGACGGTTTTTAAAATAAATACTTATTTAATTGCTTCTCGTAGATCTGAGACTTCAACTGCTACATCTAAAACTGTTTTTTTTTTAACAGGCAACCATGTGTTTTTCAAAATTAAAAAATAAACGTTAATTAAAAAAAGCTTTAGGTGGTACTGAGAGCTTTCCTTGTTCTTCTCGGTAGAAATCTTGGTTTTCTGATGATTGTTGTAAATTTTTTATTGAGAGCAGGAGAAACGAATAAGTATTTGACTTATAGAAGTCCCTCGGAAATGAGATTTTATACTTGTGTTAATTTAATTTCTTTACGGGCTCGTAGTTGCCTCCTGTTTCCTGTTACCACGACATTTTTGCAGGATTTTACACTGGGAATGAAACCTAAAAACACAGTTATCACTAATCACAATATTGGTCCTGTGATTAAGGAGAGCCTACACTAAATTGTATAACACCAGCAAAAATAAACATACGCTATGAATCAAGAAACTTCGCTTTCTTGGGAATGTCAGTTAAGAACGTGCTTAAAATACTGCGCAATTACATACCTTATTTTTAATAGTTCAAATACGATCATAAATCTTTATGAGTCTTGGGAGAAAACAGCAACTATTTAACATAGGTAATAGGTAATTTGTAAATAAATAAATTTATATAATGAACTCTACGAGCCTTAATTAATATAAAAACCAACCATAATCGTTCAAGCCTAAATATTTCTGTAATACGTACTTACATGTAAGTAAATATTATTATAGAGAATCAATTAGGGCCATTCAATGTTAAAATACTTTTTATTATTAATGCGTTCTTTAATATATTTAATGCGATGGTAATAAAGTTCATTTTTGCGTAATTTTGTAAATGTTTCAAAACGCAATTGATTTTTTTATAAATTAAGGGCATAACCATTTAAGCCATGTGTTTTTAATTAACAATCAATTTATTTAATTATGAAACGAGTAAAATTTTGTGAAATAATTATTATGTATGAACTTTCTTGTTAAAAGTTATCTTCCTACATATTGTTATTAAAAAATAAATTGAATTATAAAGGCCCAATCTCTTGGTATTTGGGGTTGATGCATTTCACATAAGTATGTTTCACTGATCCATTTTTCTTAATTTTTATGCATGCTAAATAGTTACGACTCAGTGAACATTTTTTATTTTTTTTATAAGATAAAAATATAGAGCTCTTGCTCCTCTCATATTCTTACTTCTGAACCAAGGCGGTAGTACTTGTTATAGAATATTTCTGATTAGGTAGACACCTGCATATAATATGTTTATAGATAGTTTTTGATGATATAAGTTCACTGGTTTTAATAGGGATAGATCATTTGACGGTAACAAGACAGTAATTATATACTTTCTTTCTTACTAAAAATACCTATACAAAATATAGTTAAACTATACCTAAATTAAACATTTTCCTTACCACCTCACATCCTGCCTACAAATAATCTAGTTTCATTCAATTTTACCTGCATCATGTTACAGAGACCCACCCGTATATACAAGCAACTTCCCGCGATTGTAACTCTATATTATTATACTAGCTGTGCCCGCGGTTTTACCCGCATTACTCTGCTCCTATTGGTCTTAGCGTGATGATATATAGCCTATAACCTTCCTCGATAAATGGACTATCTAACACTGAAATAATTTTTTAAATCGGATTCGTGGTTCCTTAGATTATCGCGTTCAAACAAACCAACTCTTTAATAACTCTATGATATTAGTATAACTGCTATTAATTATAGGCTTGTGTGCAGTTTGAGGCATGTGAAGAAAGCATGGAGGCAAATTGCTTGAATTAGAAATTCTTTCGTGTTTATTCAATGAGTAATTAACGCCTTTGTAGCTTACGCAGAACTGACTGTCTTGGTTAGTTTTAATTAGCTGTTGATAGAGCAATTTAAATAAAAAAAAATAATGAAGATCCAAAATACAACTAGGTACCTAAGTATATGAAGGATGAGCATTATTTTAAGTATTGTGTCTGAGTTGCGACTAATTGAAAAAATATCTTCTAAAATTTAATCCTATTCGTATTTTTGCTCTATCTTGCTAATCTGTTCACTTAAAATGTTTAATCTTTTCGGCTAAAATTTTCTGTTTCCTCTTGAGTCTGGACGGTGTTCGTGTTCAACATAATTTTCACTTTTTTATTCCTAATACTAATTTGTAAATCCAATTTCATTGTGGTCTAATATGAATTATTATTTGATAAAGCTTTGAAACAGGTTTTGCTATGGACAAGATGCGGCATAGTAGATAGGTAATACAATTTGCTTACTAATTTATTCCAGTATAATTAATGTTTAGGTAATTGTTATCTATATTTCTACATAAAATATCAGCATTAGAGATACAGATTAATTTATATAATTTGGTTGGTTGGCAGGTTTTTTTTTATAAGTTGGTCTTGCCTGTCTAACGTCTTGCCTGAACACCTTTTCGCTTCTATCTCCTTTTTTACCTTTACATTTTAATTTATCCATCTTTTGTGGTTGAATTTCCCACAATATATTCAAGCAAAATCAATCTACAGTATCTATTGCGAACCATTAAACGGAAACGGAGTTCTACTTTACAAATAGCTATGAAATTAACATTAAATTCATGTTATTTGAAATAAAGGCTCGACACACGATATCTTTGAATGGCTAGGGACCCATGAAACTCGATACTTGTACCGCCCTAAGAAACCTTTTAACCACAAAACCAAAAGTGTCTTGGACTAGGTTTTGGAATGGTAGGAAATTGTCATGTTTCTTTATTATATTACTTGTCAATTAGTTGTTAGAACAGTTAGTGTTAGGCCAAAGGTTGTTCCTTAATAAATAGTCTATGACACTCACATAGGTACTTTGAGTACCTATGTGAGTGTCATAGACTATTTTTTTGGTTATGTCAAGACGAGCCAGTGTTCATGATCTACTTACCCATAACTTGTTGTTCTGAAAATACCATGTAGGTAAACCTAATAGACACAAAGAATAAAAAAAAATGTGTGCGTGTACTAGTGTACGCACACGTAAGAAGTGAAACTTCTTTATGACCTTATTTTTCAAAAAATAATTTACTATATGCAACTTTACAGAAATACGTCGAATCACGCGTGGTAGGGATAAGAAAAAGATGGCGCGTAACGGAAAAATGTCACGCGTAACGAAAAAATGTTACACTAAATTTTTTTCCAACCCCGATAAAGAAGTTTCACTTCAAAAACAATGCCTAAACCTACAGCAATTTCTTCTATGACAAATTACCTGGTAATTGAAAAACGCAATAATCTATTTTTACATGAAGTTATAATGCTCTTTATAGGTACCTACGCTTCGTAATTTTTTACCCTGTTTAATCTAAAACAAATTGCAAGGAATGACACTTATTTCAAAACGTAATTCCAATGGATAAGAATTCGCTATAAAAATAGCAAAATTATATTAGGTATAATTGAAGTTAATTGATATGTGATGGGAATATTTTGTTTACTTGTATCGTGATAAAAAAGTTAATAGGTAGTTTTACACTATTTAGCATTCAATGCCTTTTGAAAATACTAAATAAAAATTTAAGTCCCGTGTCCCCTAGTGGGGTAAGGGGCAGTTGCATTATTCATACCCCTACATCTGTTTCATTGATCGATTCTTTAGGGACAAGTAGGTAGGTGATCTGCCTTCTGTGTCCTGCCAGACCGAGACATTTTTTTTCTTCGTCTTCAACGGGAATCGAAACGAACCCAGGACCCCTTGGTTCTACACTCAACAACTGTACCAACGAGGCGGAGGAAAATACTACATACCTAGTAGGTACTATCTAATTAGGAAGTTATGTCCATACCTATATTGATGAATAGGTTTAAAATTAAGGGTTCTGCGTACAATTTTGTGTTCATACCTAGGTACATGTTTTTAGAAGTATTGCTTGCAACTGAAATACAATAGAAATACATGTTTCATAAACATTGAACACATGTACCAAAAGTTATAACTTGATCCCTGTAAAACACACACATCCATACAATACAAGGGTCACCTTTTCTGGTCCTAGACGTAGGGTTGCTAGCTCAAAATATCATCGACATATCAGACTAATTGGCAATTCGAGCCTCTACATATTATGCGCTGCGAATATAGTTTTTTTTTCAAACCGCTGCAAGGGCCCTCGATTTCCGAACGCTATATCTATTGTTAATTCGGTGACAATACTGGCATATTGAGTGACGACAGATGTTGAACGCAAATGAATGTTGCCAGCGAAAAAAATGGTTTTGAGAGGTAATCAATACTGTTGACGTTTGCCTAACTATTGGGCATGTACAAATGTTGCCTACTTTTTGTTCCTTTTGTCAATTTACCTATTTTTCTATTGTAGTGTCTTTTTAATTGGCTGTGGTGGTTGAATGTAGCTCGTTGTAGAGACTTATCTACCTACCTATGGTATTGAGTAGGTATGGTGGGTAGGTATTACCTACCTGCTATTATAGAAGGGCCGTTAAAGTATGAAGTAGGTACCTACCTACAGGATATTTTATAAATAAAATATACTCTATTGAAGCAATAGGTAATAATATCTAGGTATCTATTGTTATATCTATCCTAACAATTAACATAGGTATAAAAAATGTTTTTATCCAATAAGTTAATTGTTAGATACCTACTCCAAATAAAGGAAATGTAGATTTTAAATGCAAATTAATATCACAAAGTTTTTATTTTTAACGCATTTAGATTGCTTCGTACGAAATCGATATCATAATTTAGTTATGAATCCCTTTTCCATTAACATATAAACCACAAATAAATTCAGACATACCTAATATTAAAATAAAATAATCGAAGATATTAACGATAACAATACATTATACAATATGCAACGGTGGCGCGGTGATCTATAGATCATTTCGTTCGATCCCTATTAGCGTGGATCGAATATGCCACGCCTACGTGGAAGCCCACTGAGCATTAATTGGATGAGAAATTCGATGACGAAACGCCCATACGCTGGTTGTCTCGCTCGCACTAAGTCGTTTCTACTTATCTCCCCGTCTCTGTCGCTCCGCTGTGTGACGTCAGTTTTTGTTCGTTTTGTGCGCGGGCGCCGGCCGCAATGCGCAAGCTCCTTCCACACAAAAATAAAATAGAATGCCAGTTGATTTTTATTTTTAGATGTATTCGACGCTGTCGTCGTGTGCAATATTTGTATCGGATAGATTGTTTTTTGTGCGCAGTTTTATATGTCCAATTTGAAAGTAAGTCGACGTCGGCGAGCATGAAACGCCGAAAATATTTTTCGTGAGTTTTTAAGGAATTATTTTTGACGGCGTCCGAGACTGGTTCGGAATTAGTGAGGTGGTATTTAGGTGTTTTATAATCCGTCGATGTTATTTACAACATTTGGCCGATTACTTTGGATCGATTAGTTACATGTAGATAGATTGTAGAGTCGGTCAAATATGCAGGAAGTTATTAATGTGACGGCAGTCAGCAAATTAAATTTTAGTTATATACCTTACCTATAGACTAAAACCTATTGGTATTACATACCTACTTCTGTAAATATTTTGTTCCTGAGACTACTTTTAGGTACCTACCTACCTTACAGCTAGATCGATCCTTTGAATTTATAATAAAAGCTCTCTACCTACTTTTAACTTCTCTAAAATATTTTCTTTTTTTGCCTATTATTAAAGCAATAATTCGTAATATAAAAACAAAATTACATCAACATGTTTTATTCAGGAGATAATGATTAATCCTTGGATGTGTACCTATTTATCTGCTTGCTACTCTGCAACAGATGGCGCTTTTAAGAAGGATCTTTCTCAGAGGATTCTACGATATTATTAGGTACTATAACACAAACACACGTTATTATTATTACCTGCTTAATACCACCTATATTTTATAACTTTAATTAAGTTCATGAAACATAAGATTTTTATGATGTTAATCGATTAGGATATCTTATATATCTAAATAGGAGATCTAATATATCTAATATATCTAAATGTATCTATAGACTAACATATCTAAATAGGAGATCATAGTATATTTTTAATTTAATTTAGAACAGAAGACTGCTAACGTTAAAAATGTATATTATAGTAGGTAATAGGTATTACCTATATTTCTGGAAGAAATATTATATCTGTAGATACCTATAGGTATCTATTCTTTCTTATTTTAATCAACAATAAAATTTTCAATTTATAGACTAACATCGTGTACTTTTTCTAAGTTATGATTAGACGATTCCTGAACATGTGTAGAAAAATTCGCCATTCATAACGGAAAAAAGAAAAAATACTTAAACTAAATAAACACTCAACAAAACCCCGACATTATTTTAAACATCTAAATCACACACAACGAATGAAAGCGGAACGCAAAACCACAATGCGAAATAGTTTTTTCAGCGAATCAAAGTTAGGTCTTAACCCGCGGTGGAAAGATCTAAAATTGTTCCTAATTACCTCTCGTATACTTGGTTAATAACTTTTTTTTTCTCTTAGAAGTTTCCCCTAGTCTCAAGGACTTCTTGAGAGCATTGATGCGTGATACCAACTGCAGAATTGCAGATAGGCACCTGGCACGGTTCAACATGGATTGAGTTGGTAAAAACATCGAGAATCATATATAAACTTCCTATATTCATAAGGCTAGATATATTAAAAGCCCTTTCAACTCATGCTAATGACGGCAGCTTTGTTTGCTTTTTATGAATATCTTTAATATTGTAATTAGAGTTTAAAAGGCTGTGCAACTTTAGTGTTAACACGGCAATTATTATGCTCGTTAATGTGATTTGCATTTTTTATTCATTAAGCTGTGTGATGGTGTTAACTACTTACCTTCATAGATTTTAAATTAAGGTATACAAAATATTATGTAGGTAGATGGTAGTTGTAAAGACAATGTCTGATTTTCTTGAAAGGTGAAGACCATTTTACCTAATGCTACTTTTTTCTACCTACACCTAAATATGTAGGTATTGATTGAAGTTTGTTTCCAAAGCCTTTTCTTGTCTTCTCTTTCATAACGAATACCTATATGCATATGTATTTTTCAAAATGACAAATGGGAGTTTAAAATGCCTGAGTTTTTAGACGTAGTTTTCCCATTCTTCTAGATATCAAAATGTAGAGCTATTTAATTAAATATCACACTAAAATAAATGAGAATAGAGTCCAATTTATTAAGTGTACCTAGGTATACTATTTCTGGCACAATTGTGTAAACTTATCTTTTAAATAGTGTATAATCCAGGCTAGTTTAAATGATCCTTAGAAGAGAAGATAGGAAAAAATAAATTGCTCTAGCAGATATAGATTCTATAGGTATTGTATAAATGAAAAATTAAATATGTTACATCTATATTTAAACTGTCTTAAAACCTTCTGTATCTAATATACTCTATTCTTTGAAAGTCCTAATAAAATCGATACAGCATTTAACTAGTTATAACTGCACACATTAAAAACACTACTAATCGTTAGAAATGTCGACATGATTATCTGGCATGATACTTTTTATTTAATAATGTACTGGATATTAAACGATCGATAGCCATTAATTATCTTCTAGGGTACCTACTAACATGAAACTCAAACAAGGCCTTGTAATGAAAATCTTCAAAGCCCAATAATCTTGAAAATATCAATATTTCATACAAATTAAAAGCAACCAATCGTTAAAATGACTTGATGTTACATGAATTTGTTTCCATTAAAGTCCTATTTTTTTATTTTAACTATGAGAAAGATTAATAAAGAACAAAGATGAACTATGTAAGCAGGATCTATCTGATGTAGATAAGTGTAGTTTAAAAAGCTCTACTTATACTGGTTAATTTGTGTTTCTTATAAAAAATCGAAGTGAAGCGTGACTCTAATGAATTTAATAAACATATATAAAATTGTCAAATACATTTCTACAATCTACTTATAAGAAATAAAGGCATCATTTAATAACAATGAAAAGTAATCATTACTATGAGATAGCTCCTAAAATCAGTAATAAAAACATTTTTCCTTCTTTCTCTTTCTTGCAATCAGTTAGGTTTGTATCCAGACATTAGATATATCTAGATACGCATGTCTTAGTCAAATGAAAAATAGTGAGTATTTTTTTTCCTTTAGAACCCACATAACATAACCAACTCGTGCTTGACCGGTATATTATTAATGTCGCATCCCTTAAAGGTATGCGGCACGGCGTGACTAATTGTAACCTAACTAGCCTGTAAAAACATTCACTTGTCATTTATAATTACAACGATACGTACATACCTACAATTTAAAGAAATTATTTTTATTGTTAATTAAATATGTTCTAGTCAAAGAAGTTTCATGTTTTATAAGCGTTTTGCACGAAAATTGGACATTATCTGTAATTATTTTGACTGTAAAAAATATGTGTATTATTATTTTATGTAATTAATTAAGAATTAAGATGCTTTTTTCGTAAAACTGTAGCATTGCGATATAGGGTGCCTATCTACCTGAATTCAACTCCAGGTGAAAACTTTTATAAATAAAACAAATTTGTAGAGCCAATAGTTACATAACTTTTAAGAAAATCTATCAGCAATGTAATATGCAGAATACCTACCTACTATATTTGTATACCTAGTCTTAGGTATATCTTTGTCTTAGTCGTATTGTCGTACTCCTGTAGGGAACTGACCTTTCACAATGAAATCAAAGCTACGATTTAATAAAAATAATTTAATTAAATTTATTTACAAGTCATTGCTTGTGAAAATAATATAGATAAAATAAATGAATTAGATATGAATCAGTGTCTTTGCAGTATACATTTTACAAAAATTGTTGTCTTTGCGGTACCTACCATTTTAATTTTTAACTTATAAGTCATAATATCCATGTATTTGACAAATTGTAATAACAAGCAATTTTTGTTCAAAAAATATAAAACTTTTGTTCACCTTTAGATATATATAATTTAGTAATTTAAATGTAATCAACATCAACCTTTAAACTGATTATAAATTATACCTAATCTAGAATTTCTATTTACCTATACCTACCTATACATAATAATGTACATTTGTCATAATTATCTGGTTAAGGTTACATTTAGGTACCTATTAAAAAATGTATTTATCGACCTGTAATTATAATTCACTTAAATAAAGTTATAATTATAATTCTTTTTTTTTGTTTCCTCCTTGCCACCCATAATTTAATATACTTTAATAATTACAAAACATCGATCACGATGCGGGATTCGAACCCATTTATAAAGCACTAGCTGTGCTCCGCGGTTTCACCCGCGTGGCTCCGCTCCTGTTGGTCTTAGCGAGATGATACCTATAGCCTTCCTCGATAAATGGGCTATCTAACACCGAAACAATTTTTCAAATCGGAACAGTAGTTCCTGAGATTAGCGCGTTCAAACAAACAAACAAACTCTTCAGCTTTATAATAAGTATATTATAAGTATAGAAGTATAGATTTGAATGCTATATAAAACTAATTTATAAGAAGTTATTATTTTAGTTGAAACACATAAATAAGTTATTAATTTATTATATTACATTGACTCAGAAAAAACTTAGCATCATAAAACGTACCTATACCAAACTGTATCATTTGGTCGATAATTTGTACACACATAATATATCAATACCATTTCATATCACATACTAATGTTAAAAAACCTTTTATCCTACCAATAAAACGCTAACAATCCCTAACGACTATGCTTACTCCAAACCCTTAAAACCACGTTAAAATAACACTTTTATCAAACTAAATTGATCTTTATTCGAATCAAGATAAGGTTGTAGCTATGTGTCTCTAAAGATGGTAATTTCTAAGCCCACCCACAGAGATTTTCTTCGAAAGTCGTCTATAAAAATAACTCGGTTCTTTACAAGCCACATATGAACTCGATTACCTGTTAATGAAATGATTATTGTCGTTCTTAACATTTGTTAGAAGATGCGAAATGTTTACTAAACGCACGAATTCGCTAAAAAACTGAATTGTCGAAGATACGATATGCTCTGAAGGAGACATCAGATAACTAAATTACTCACATTTTTTGAATTTTAATATCGATTCAAAATATACTAATAATTAAAATAATATGCACTTAAGTTATAATTAATTTTATTCTTAACTAGCTGAGCCCCTCGGTTTTACACGCATTGCTCCGCTCCTGTTGGACTAAGCGTGATTATAGGTATATAGCCTATAGCCTTCCTTGATAAATGGGCTATCTAACACCGGAAGAATTTTTCAAATCGGACCAATAGTTCCTGAGATTAGCGCGTTCAAACAAACAAACAAACTCTTCAGCTTTATAATATTAGTATACCTAGATTGAATTTACATAAAACGTTAAAAGACTTATTGTACATTGTAACAGTAAATCTCCATTTATTTTATTTAACGTGTATTTATTATAATCGCTGTCGGATTATTACTACATTGTAAAATAAGTTGCTTTCAATATTTTTCAATTGTACAAACATAGGATTTAATCTAATTATCTAATGTGTAATGATTTTAAATAAAGTTGTCGTGTCACAATCTTTGTAACTCTTTGACTGCTTGACCGATAATGATTTTTGAAGTGAAAACTTCTTTAGCGGCGTTGAGCACTTTTTCTGTAATGGGTATAAAATCTTAAACTCGCGTCAGGACACGTGACCTGATCGAAAAAGCGTAAGACGGATTTTTTTTTTAGCCCTTATATTCCATGCGTAAGACGGATACCATTCCAAAATATCAAACATGCTGAACGTTAATAATCAAGTTTTCACTTCTGCCGGCACTCCCGGAGTGCAACCCGTCTTTTTGTATATATTTAGTAGGTGTGAGAATAAATCTTAAACTATCTATAAGATATAAGTGATAAAAATATCCTGGAAGAACAACTTTGACCGGATAATAAAGTACCTATAATGTACTAGTTCATGAAACGTTTATAAAATGTATGTGATTCCCTTCAATTCTTATTTCATTCAGTTATCGATGTAAATGTATTAAAAGTCATGCAATAGTTGTTATATATCATCATTACTGTAGCGTTCTTAATGTTGTTTTTATACCGTGTTTGTGAGCCAAGCTGATAAAATAACGCTCCTGTACAATCCATACTAAGCCTTGAAAACTCGTTAAAACTAGGCGAAAATATTGTAAACAAGTTTGATAGGATGGATTTTGACTATGGTAGTATTATCCTTTTTTATGAGATCTAAAGAGGAACTTTATTTCGTTTAGTACGATCCCCGAAAATAATAAAGATTCCAGAAATTACTCGATCGTAAAGAAAATTGACCAGTGAAATGCATCTGCTCTATAACCCACAATAATACACAGATCTATATAAACCTTTTAACTTATTCAGAATAAAAAAAAAATCAACTTTTATACGGTTTTCCTCATAAGGTTTTACTACTTTGTACATAGTGCGATTCCCTGACGCCAGTGTGATCAGACAGAGACCTTTACCATTTGTAATCTTACAACCAGGTTTCCAGAACGAGATAAAATTGTATTAACAGTAATAATAGAGCATAATCGCATCCCACCAACTCGCACTTGACCGGGTTTAAGATATATTCTTAGAAAAAGGCTTAGAAAAAGGTGTCGGTTAAAATTGTTGCATTTGGTTGGCTTCTAAGCCGGCCGTGCGAGTGACGCGATGGCGCCTACCGTACACCTATTCAATTAGTCGTATTATATAACAGATTGCGTAAGTATTGACCACAGGCACGCAATATGTCATGACTGTGTTGGTCACTGTAGACTGATAGGCCTTACTAATAATAAATGCATAAAGGCCAAAGTCTGATTCTTTCACGTTGCAGCGCAAATATTATAAATGCGAAAGTCTGTTTCACGTCGCAATGCTGCGATTTTACAATAGGATTTTTGTCTTTGGAGATAGGCTAGAGATAACATAGGTTACTAAGAGTCATCATCATCATCATCATAGATTACTTTTTGAATCTAATTCTCATATCCTTTGGCAATGTGAGCGTAGACGCGGTTGGAAAGCTAGTAGATTATGAATGCAGTGGTGGTCTGGTCACTGCGATAGAGACATATTCCTACTAAAAGGTACTTTTTATAATCGTGAATTTTTTCGTGAAGTTGTTGCTTTTTTAGGCCAAATCTGGAAATGAATTGGAAATAGTGTCTTGTTATTTAGATTTCTATGATTGGAAATGTAGAGTCTATAGATGTAGGTACATAGCCACATAGGATGAATTAGCGATACAATTAGAGGTACCTCCATCTGTCTTGTTGGTGTGTGCTAGTGGTTAGCATGTCTGACGTCATAGTTAAGGTCCAAAGTGTCGTACAAATATGTTGGAACCTTTTTATTTTTCAATAAAGGGTAAGGCAATCCTGATCATATCTCCTTCAGCAAACGTTGGATTTTCTATACTTAAGGTGTATGATAATTTCAGTCATCGTGCTAACTACCAAAGTTCTAAAATCATCAAATCACTTTTATAGTTGCTTTTATCTATACCTACTTAATATTATAAAGCTGAAGAGTGTGAATGTTTGTTTGTTTGAACGCGCTAATCTCGGGAACTACTGGTCTGATTTGAAAAATTCTTTCGGTGTTAGATAGCCCATTTATCGAGGAAGGTTATAAGGCTATATATCATCACGCTACGACTAACAGGAGTGGAGCCACGGGGGTGAAACCGCGCGGAGCAGCAACTAGTTCCATATATTTACTTACATACATTTCGGATCCATGAAGATGATTTTTGATGAAAATTGTACTTGCATGTTTCCGATTTGTACCCATATGAATTAACCATTAATAAAAATAATAATATATTATTTTATTTACCCCATACATAGTAGATTTTACCTGAATATGTTCATTCTTCTATACATTGTTGACACAATATAAACGTAAGTAGAAACTAGGTAACTTTTATACAAAATGGATCATTATAGAATTACTATAATAAAAACTATGGATCAAACGTGTAACATGATAAAATAGGTTTAAAAAGTAGGTTGGCCAATGAAACAACAGTTCTAATCAGGACATTTTATTTGTGTTTAGAAACAATATTACAATGTAACAAAGTATGGAAATTAATTATATTTTACACAACAGATAACGATCATTGGAAGAAATTATTTTAACTATATCTACTCTTTCAATTCATTAACTATAAAAAATCGAAGATATGCTTACTTATCAGTTGTGAGACATTTTGTTTTTATACCTCGATTAATTTATTAATAAAAAATAATTATCATATTGTACTTGAATTTATCGAAAACAATGCCGAAATAGCGAAAACACAGCTACCGATAAATTGACGTGAATTTTAAGAGGCATAGAGATGCAGAATAGCCAGTGGGTAAGCATTTGATTGATGTTTTCCTAGAGAAGAGGAACAAATTCGCTGAAAATCATCGTCAATACAACTTGAAATACCTACACAGCACAGATTATAGGGTTTATTTACTATATACCATTCAGTGTGAGATCATCAATAACAAAAAGAGTGTGAAACTGAAGGCCAAATTATATATTATTAGGTATAATGGCAAATACAAATTCTTGAAGGATACATCACAATTTTTATCTCACCATTAAAGAATCATCTCTTTATATTAAACATTGACAATCTCTATTTTCCCGTGATTATTGCGGGTAAGACACAGCACTTCCAAAAAAATATCAGTTAGGTATACCTACACTTATACTACTCCTTAACAAATAGGAAAATCTTTATAGACGTCAGCATTTTTATGAGTATTTTTTTGAGATTTTCACCTGCAACTGTTCTAAGTAAACAAGGTATAAAAAAAATTACATTATAGATAATTTTAAGTAAGTATCATTTTAATCCATTGTTTGGATTGGATTATACAAACAACACATAAAAAATAGTAAAATTTCTTAACGTTTTCGCTTTTAATTCTATAACTAAGTATTCATTCACACACTGCAATTTTCTTATTACAGTTTCCCACGGCCATCATAAAAACTCATTTGAAACTGTATTATGAAACGGTTTCACTTAAGCATAATTATCGTATCTTGTCATTTTATTCGTATCTAAAAATAAAAATATATTCTGATTGAAAAATAACCCTCGAAATTTAAATATTCCTTCTTACCGCGTTTCCTTTTGAAGTACGAATACTTACTCAATAATTGTGTCTCAAAACCGCTCAATACCGCCCTTCAACGAATGGAACCTCGTCGAATTAAGGATATAGTCTTGGCGCGAGAGAAATCTTGGTAATGTATTGTTGTTTTAATTTGACAGCGTTGTAACGCCTCTGAGGAGGGTGGATGGTATAATAAGTGCTTAAGGAATGAAAATTCGGTTATGAGATAGGGAAGGTGTCCGGATTAAAGTGTTTCGCGTTTAAATTGTGCGCGATATTTTATTTGGGAATTGAAATATCTATTCTATTTATTATGAAAATAAAAATTTCAGTTTAATATTCTTAAAACAATACTATAAGGACACATCACCTGTCTTCACACGCCTAAAGCAGGTTACTGATTTTTATTTTACCCAGTGGTCGAGTAGAAACTCGGAGGTGAGCTTTTTATTCATAACTGCATGAAAGAGATAAAGCGGAAGAAAGCTTTTAAATTGAAAACAAACTATAAAATACGAGGAACTAAGTAATTATAATTAGAGTGAAGCATACATCTAAACTAAACTTACAGTAGAGCCATTTTTTAGTAAAATACCTATACCTAATAAAAAACATGTCAAAAGCAGGTGCTGCTGTCGATTCTGCGCCTGATCTCTCCGGTCGTGGTCTTCCCCTCGGACTATGAAGGTAATGTCAGTTTGTAGACTTCTGTAATAGATACTTACCCATATCTTCGCATAATACCTATGTGAGTCTGTCATATATCTTTTGCGTATAGTTGCCTAGACTCAATCGAAAATATCTGCAAATACCTGCTAGTATAGGTACCTAGCTTTTTATATTATCTACTGTAGCTTAAAGTCGACAAATGGACCTTTCTTGGTTTTAAGCGTTTGATTTCGATGTTTTCAAACGAAATTTCGATGTTTTTTATATGATAAGGCACATAAATATTTTGTTATGCAAAACAAATAAATAGGATTCACTCTTCACATTTTAAATCACACTCTGAGTTCAAAATTATCACAACTTTTTGAATCAAAAGGATAATTATTAGGTATTGATTTATATCATAATCAGATTATCGATTTGTGAATAAGTTTACGCGCTACTCACCAGCAGGTGGCGCTGTAACTAACCTATATTTAGTTTTAACTAAAGAAGGTATTCCGAAAAGGAATACAATGATAATAGATTACATAGTATATTATGATAATAGCACATCCATTACATTAAAAAGTTTCTGGTAATGTGTTAATCTGTTAGTAATAATAAAATAGTAGTAAACTAATATTATTTTTTAAATTTACCACTGTTTACCTATAATAGTGCAACAATTTACTATTGTAAGACAATGTTAAAGTTTTAACACATAGTTGTTAAAAAAAACCTTGTAAAAACTATTGAAACATTCGAATATTCCTAATGATTTAAAATTCCCGTAACCTACATATGTTTTTTATTTACAGACTGGAAGCCCTACTTCCGTGGTATATGGGGACCTAGTGAGTATAGACTGAATAGAAATAGGCGAAATGACCACCGGACGAAGTTCACGGGAGATAGGGACCTAATATAGAAATTAATATATGCGTCTTTTTTTTATTATCTAATTATGTAATGTGTTTATCAATGTACCTATAATTTGACTTTTTATTTACTCAACTGTTTTTTGAGTCGTAGTGGTTATATTAATATTTTTAATAGTTATTTGTAGGTAGGTAAGTAGGTAATTGGCAGTCATAATATGTATTATACGACAATGTCTCATGATTTGAAAAATTGTATTACCTAGGTATGTAAATTTGTATCGTAAAATTGATCTTGGATCATAGCTGGTATAAATTATTATGCCTAGGTAGCATATCTATCTTCTATGTAAAGCTAAGAGAACAAAGCAAACATTTTTATAAATTCTCAAAAAATGTGAGTCGAAATATGAACCACATCTACGTTTACCCTGGCCCTGATTTACCTTTTACAAAAAACTATATAACAATTAGTAATGTTTAAGCAACTTTGTAACTCCTTTAGGTAGGCACCTATTTTGCAAACAGTTTAAGAAAACCGAGGATCTTAGGTCAAACAGGATCAAAGGTCGACGCACTCCTTTAGGTCTTAGCAAGCATTGCAAGCATAGACCAAGGGGCTATTGTAGGCTAGCCGCACTTCCGTACTTTGAAATAGACGCAGAAAAGTCCGTACTATATTGTCACAGGAGAAGCAGGCCGCGAACGTACCTAATTGACATAGCACAACTCTATGAACTTTCTTTTTGATTTTAAGTTTTAATTAGTTAGGATTATAAATGATTTGAAATAACTTGGTGCTCACCTCTGCTAAGCTGGGTTAGAGTCACTTAGGAATAAGACTTTACAAAATTGGTTCAATTTTGGAAATATATGTGCTGATCGAGATCGAACCTAGATGAAATTTGGCAAAGGGATAGGTAGATTAAATGTTGTGATTGTGATTTAAGATGTTATGCAGCTCTATACTTATAAAATGTAGAGCTGTTGATTAATTGATTAATATCCTTAGGTGTATTACACAAGTGTAGATTCTCTACCTTTCTGAATAGCCTAATAATATGTGAAAATATACGTCAAAAAGTATTTATCATTGACTTAATCAGCAAGCGGGAAACTGTTCCTTATTCTAAAACTGAAAAGTTATTATTAACCACGTCATAATAAATATATGAATCCTTTGAATACTAGAATAATATATATTCAATGAAGCACGTTTACAATTCTTCAAGGGACACGCAAGTTTTAAAAGTTCTTCATCTTTCTAGAAAAGTTATGTTATAACTAGCTAAAGACAGGTTATCGTTACTCCTCCTACCTAGTTTATTAGATTCATAACATATAATCATAAAATATCTATCGTTTAAATGTGTGGTCTTAAGAAAATAAAACGCACGTTGTTTTTGCATAGAATTTATTATAGTTTTATCGTCTTGATTATTTAACATTCTATAATTACTTATGCTTACAACAACAAACATTAAATATTATTAGATTACTTATGCACACAATGGAACTTGATTACATACCTGTAGATATGTATAACGTTAGGTACAATTTTTATAGCAAAGCTTGTGACGTCATTATTGCAGAATAAGGATAAAAAAGCAATAAAATATGGCAAATTAATATTAATATTTTATAACAAATTAAATACCTAATGTAACGATAATAATCCAACAAATTATGTCACATACGTGCTAGGTAATAAACATAAGTGAAGTTATTTTAATTGACGTAACTCAGTGGCGGGAAATTACCTATACAATTTTCACAGATAATAAACAACTACGATGTGAAAACCGATGCGAATCGTACATCGGAATTGTAGATTTTATACGATGGCAATTTGTCTAAACTTTTTTATATATTGCAAATATTATCTATTACATGAAGCTTTACGAATGTATGCGTTGAAAAATAAACTAAAATTGCAGTAATTTAAGACGTAAATTTCAATTACTAACGGCCAGTTAAGAGTCCTTATCGATTTTAGAGTGATTTTTACTTGTTTCTGTA
>CAJQZM010015039.1:0-19189 GCA_907164665.1 Colias nastes
CATGCGACGTCCTAAATATGATACATTAAAGTATTAAGAGCGAGCAAGGCATCCAATTCAGCATATTAAGAAATTTTCAAGTAGTTATTACTCAGCTATGTTGGTTCTTATGAGTCGCTTTTGAAATATTTGCGTTTATTTAATATGGTTAAATTATGATATGGAGAAGATGTAGGTACAATTTGTATTTACAATATGTTTTTAAGCAAAGAAAAGAAAGGGAGCTAGTGTTAAAAGTACTTTCATATTTATTTATAATAATAAGTAGAGACTACTCTAGAGAAACAAGAGAAATAAATAATTTTCTCTATCTATTTTACCAAAAAAAAAAGAAACAAAGCACATATAGATAGATAAATATTACATTTAAATGTGGAGAGTGATCCTATCTTTGGGAAATTTCAAACAAGATTTCTATATTCATCCCTTACTTATTTTCATATTCATCGGTTCAACGATATTTATTTAGAGAAACTAGTATAACGTTATCTTTTTGAAATAATATCTACGTTTATACGCATACAAATAATATTTAAAAATACAATTCAAATATTAAAAACGTATCAACAATTTAATTTCTAAATCTGTATCAAACAAATAAAAGACTAAAGTATTAATAAAACTTGAAATACCATCATGTCTCGTGACTTTAATAATTTGACTAATTTAAAAAAATGAAATACAGTCGATGCGCCCGCTTGAGTTCAATAACCTATGATATAAGTGGGGTGCTATATTAGTAAAGTCAGATGAACAAACAAGCTTCGATTAAAATTGATATTAAAGCTATAGATAAAACAATATTTAAATCTGAATGTAAATGTTTTGTGTCTATCATTTTTGTTCAAATATTTATTTTCCTAATACATATTTCAAAATTGTGGATGAATGAAATACTCTAAACAAAAGTTGATTAAATTAAAATACATATATTTAATCAACTGAAAGGACATTAATAATAGTGTTAAGTCGTAAAAAGGATCATGTGAATAAAATGTTCCACAAAACATCTGTAAAGTTAGAGCTTGGCACTTCTAAAAGTTCATATTATATTATGTACTTACATACACAAATATATTCAATCAAGGACAAAATACAAATATCTCAATTACATGTTACAAATTCAATCAAACATTCATAAACTGTTTAAAAATACGCTACGATTTCATAATTTTTGATTTCATTCGCTAAAATAAAGGCGCGGCCACACAACGCGTGACGGTGTATTGTAATTATATTATGTTCACATTTATGCCAACACATTTGCATAATTAATTATTTAATCCACTCCCCGCTGGTTCAACGATTTACTTATGTAAATAAAGCTCTTTCTAAGGCAAGGGATGCTAAGCCATACTTAGGGTTTAATTTTTAAAAATTAATTGCTTGGCTTTTGGAGGCAATGTACGGTGTAGGATGTTATTAGATTAGGTAACACATTGGCTTTTATTTAAATAATATAAATATAAAATAATGTGTAAATAATAAAAATTAAAACTTTCGATGTCTCTCTATCTAATATTATGAACGTATAGCTTGACTTCGTTCGTGCTTAATTATAGATATTAGAATCTGTTTTCTTGTATAATGTAAGTAATAACTATACTATAATAATTATCTTTTAAACAAAGTACCTAATTTAGGAAAAAATGTACCTACAATCCTATCCTTGGTTGTATGTATGTAATATATAGTTTACTTTTTCGCGGGAAAATCCCTGAACGTTCTTTTATGATACTTACCGTATTGTACCTATATGTATAAGCTACAATTTGTAAAGTTAAACGATACAAATGCGTCTGCGGTTTCGTCCGCGGGTGTAAACACGCGGCACATCTAGTTACTTAGATTTGTAGACCTTCAACATTTACTCACATTTCAAAATATGAAAAAATTGTATCAATACTATCCACGTGTACATACAAATGTAAACAATTGCATATCCATTACAGTTGGAGTATTTACGAGTCAGGCTATAGATGTGAATGTCATCGGAGAATGGAAAGCCGATCTGGGCTGGGAGGTGACCTGTGGTTGGCAGACCTTGCCCAACGACACGCTGCAGTCCGTGAGATTGTACAATAATGGCCAGCAGTTCATGATATTCAGACCTGAAGTAAGTAGAAGATGACTTTTAAAGACTAAGGTAGATTGTCATTTCATATTTTTAAACAGGCAACAGACGCGTTACTTTAATATAACAGAGGAACAGCGTCGCTCATAAAAGTGTGTAAGCGACATCAACTTCTAAAGCCATTTATTTATTTTATTTATTTATTTATTTAGGTTTACCAGTAATTGTTACACAAATAAGCAAGTATACAAAAAAATAATCTTAAAACTAAGTGTACAATTTAAGTAGGTAAACACCACATGCGTACAATTAAACATTGAGTAAGTATTTGTCATATTAGCTCTTACTTAAAGAAAGATATGGTAGAGAGATATTTTTTACATGGATTTACTCATAATCCATGTAAAAAATATATCTCTAGGTCGAAAACTTGATTACTTATAACATTTTATTCACATCATGATGTTTTTATGCTCTCCTAAAATGTAAGGCTTTGCCCCTTGGGCCTTACGACATTAAATTTCCACCTTCGATATTACAACACCAAGAACATTCCTACGGTGATGCCTTAGGTTAGGGCTCATTCCATAAAGGTTTCTTATATTTTTTGCAATATAGAAAAAAGAGAAGTTGGTTATTAGTGGTATACCTACGTTAGATACAGTAACTGGTATTTCATGGTTGATGAAATAGATACTGCAAAATATTTAATGATGTAGATACTTGGAATAGTGTGGAAATATGAACACACTATTTTTTCGCTAATTAGCTAAAAATAAACAAATTGCCAAGGTAGCCGATATCAATTACGTCGAAGACACAATCCATTCTCAGATTTCATTGTTTTCTTCTTAGCAAATAAATCATAATTAATACCCAATTAGACAAACACGCATCAATAATTATTAATTAACTAGCAATTTACTTATATAAATATAAAAAGCTAAATTGCTCGAGAGCTTTAAATATAATTGACTCCAACTTTATTCCGGCAAAAGAAACATTTTCTAATTGAGTTCTTTTGTAGCGTCTTTGGGGCCATCATTTATTCACTTTTTAAGTGCCTAATACGTCTCATCCGTCTTCCACTGTCGGTTCCTGTTTATTGTAAGAGGGTATGATAGTCTAAATAGATGGGATGCCCACAATTAAGCATTTAAATTGAGCATTTAGCTGACGGTTTGGAAGTCACGCGTGATATGATAGAGTAAATGAAATTTGGGCTTGGCCTTATTGTTTTATTTATCTAGTTATAGAAGACGTTTCACGTTAACATGTTTCATATTTTGCCAAAACATAAAATTATAAAATATTATATTATGCAACTGGTAGGTAAATATCCAAATAAAAGTCAGACATAATTATAATTTATTTATTAACAACAATTACTACCATTTCATAACACTAATCCTGTATTTAAAACTTCCAGAAACACGGGACCTCTCGAAGCGAAGTATTTCGAACACCGGAGAACTTCATGAACGTAGACTGTACCACTTCAGCAGACAGGGGTCAGCAAGGAAAGTGTACTCTGATCCTGGAACCTTACCAACCACCGGTGTATGACTTCACATATACGTGTGAAGTTAGCGGCGAGCGACCGATGTTCAGGATGGGCAAGAGAGACTATTATGTTAGGGTTTTAGGTAAGTTCATCCTAAAAAGGCGACTAAAATACCAGTTTTCAAACATAGCAGTTTTCTTATTAGATATTGTTAGCTATTACTCTTTCATATACCTACGTCTTTTTAGCTTCTGATCGCGTTTACAGATAAAAACATGCTCTATAACTTCTACACAATATTTTGTAAATCTCATAAACGAATCATCTAGCTCCTTCATCTTCTATAACTATTAAGTACTACAAGTAATTTACCTTTTATATTCGAAATATAATAGAACCAATAAATAGGTAATTAACTGGCATTTTACCATCATGTATGAATAGTTCTCTTAACTCTTTCCGTTTAATCATCATTCCTCTGCAATAACAATTGCAGTTCTACATTACCCCTTAGTTAATCCATCATTCATGCTAGACGGCTGTCTCGATTCACATTTTACCAACTCAGTATGACTTGGAGATGGCTTTTATATTTTCTTGTATGAATGCAATATTTCTAGCATATAATGTATATTCAAATAAACTTACATTTAGAAACTATTTCAAAACGCTCTAGAATTAGGTAGGTACAACATAACAAATGTAATACATACCTACCTGTAACTAGGTATGTACCTAAGTATTAAAATTGGACTATCATGGAGCGATAGGTATACATATTTTCTCTAGCTTTCGATAACTAAATTAATTTGGAAGTATTAAAAGTCTTATAAAAGCAAGATATAAAAAAGGTTACAAAAAATACCGGTAGTAACAGGATATTTTCGTATAAGTATTTTAGCCAAATTTAAAATGAAAGGGCGCATAACTCTCTACGGTATTATTTTGTGATGTAAATTTTAAATTTTAAGTTAAAAACAACTTAGTAACAGAAGATAATATCATGTTCATCTAAGTACTTCCTATATTTTTATGGGAGCCAAATTTTATCGCAAAAGAGCATGTTCATAAAGTTGAATTACTTAATTATTCGGATAAAATTGAATAATTCGAATCAATTCAATAAAATTTAGTGTAACGTAATACAATTAGCTCACTTATTTATATTTAGGACCACAAACCATAGGCTATAGATTTAATGTATTGTGGTCTGCTCGACACAAATCACACGGTATTTACCGCAAATTCATAGAACATTGGTGTTAAATCGTACAGAATATGAATTTAATACTTGACTTTTTTACGCAAAAACTGTCAGGATGTCAATGTGGTGTCCACTGAAAATCAGTAGAGAATTGTCTTATATGTCCTTAGATTCTCAAACCACTGAGTGGATATTACCCTATTACCTATCCATTTTGTGCCGTTGTAACTAGTAGTTATAAGTTAATTTTATTTATTTTTTATGTATTAATGTGCATCGGTACAAATAAATGTATTTTCTTTCTTTCTTTCTTTCAAATGACAAAAGGTTTGTTGCGTTATGTCATATTATCCGTGCTCATGTAAGTTTAACTTTTACCAAATATTCAAGAGAAGATAACTTAAAAACCTTAACAGATTTTGATACTAAGAAAACGTATCGGAATGACTGCAATAAAAAGGATAATCTAACTATTACTTTCTTTCTTTCTCTCAACTAGAAGCACTAATTCGTCTAACTTAACGAAACTTGGTTAAAATTTAAATATAAGTACCTAGGTACCTGCCTAGGTTCTATATATGTTCTATATCTATAGAAATAATATACTAACCGAATAGTGTATCTTTAGAGTTTAGACGATAGCAATTAATTTTACCGTGATCTGTATTTTCCAATTTTACTGCTTTCCCCTACAAACTTTTTCAAGCAAGGCTTAACGAAATATCCATTAAATTTCCCTATTTCACTCTCGGGTCTTAACTGCACTTTACTTGTATGAGTATACTCTCTCGGGCGCTATCAACGGTGTAACCTATTTCTAAACTGTAGGCCAACTTATCTTTTCGTTCATCACATTGAATTCAGTTCAACGCTACCGAAAAACCACACGAGGTCAAGACACAAGACCTTCCATTTAAAGAAACTCATATTCAGGCAATCTAAATGTACTTTGGGAAGGAAATCGGAATAAAAGAGCTTATAATATTTAGTTGAAACTGGTTGATTGAATAAAAAAATAGAAAGAGGTTAAACCCTTAATTGCGTGAAAAGCCTTAGATATTAGTTAAGAGGCCGTATCGATTTTAAGAGTGATTTTGACTTGTTTCTTTAATTCTTTAGGAGCTCGTTTAAAAAAACTAACTACTATGTTATATGAAAGTAATGGTATAATTTAAAATTCTCTAGAATATTCGATTATATAGATCTGCCGTAACAACGTTTGCGCTCCCGTATATAATCTAAAATTCTAGAGAACTTTAAATTATTCCATTTCTTTCATAAAACATATAATATGTATTTTTTTTATTGAAAATTTTTAAGCATTAACCTATCATTTAGTGTGTATTTTTTATTTTTTTTTAACTCTGTTGTAAGAACTAGAAATTCGACGCCATATACGCATAAAATTTCATCAAAGTAAGGCTATTTTAACTTAGATGTTCTTTGAATTTTTCAATAAAAGTACATAAATTGCCTCGAACATATTTTAGGATGTCTCAGTGTCTTTACTGTAATATATTTTATAAGAAAACTTCTTCTATTAAATTCCGTGTAAAATACAAAGACACGAACGTCCCGCATGGAAAAAATTGAAACACGCCTTAGGTTATTGGCTATTAAACAAACTGGACAATGAATATCAATAAATTGTCTCGAACGTATTTTAGATATTGAATGAATCTTTAATTTAAGATATCATCACACATTGTTACTAATTTAGTTTTGTTAAACGAGCGTCTAAAGAATTACAGAAACAAGTAAAAATCACTCTAAAATCGATAAGGACTCTTAATGCGTAATAATATATCTTACTCTTATTATAGGTAGATAATAATATATTTAAAAAAGAACATAACAGTAAGTTGTAAAATTTCATCAATTGATTGCTAATTTGATCAAAACATTAACAGTGCCACCATCAGACGCCGTGTTACACGTGAAAGCTCCAGAAAACCCATCATCTCCAATCGTGACTTTAAACTGTTCTTCTACTGGCCTCCCAGCGCCATCTTTGTCTTGGACCGTTGGGGATGATAAGGTATGGCGAGAAAATTAGCTGATGAATAGTACTGTTAGAATTGTCTGGTTATTATTATTGGGGGGTGTATTTCGATACTTAGTCATAATATTACCTACTTTGTCTATAGAAATAATAGTTATTTTCTATGCTCTAACATATAGAATGATAAGGGTCTGTAATTAGTAAGCACTTATTTTAATGCATCACTTTCAAAGTCATGATATTTGTATCATATAAATTATTGTTATTGAACTTTTAGCAGATAGCTTAGTTAAATGACTTAGGTACTGATTTTAATTGTCTATTTACTAGTTACCTATGTATACTATTAGAGTATTCAACACACACAAATATAGCCCTAACCACTATGTAAATAAACAACAAAATTGCAGGTCCAAGCAGATTTCACGAAACGCGATTGGAACGCAACATCAAAACTCTGGCAGTCCTGGTCCACACTATCCTTCACTCGGTCTGGAGACTCCAATACAGCTACATGCTTACCTGAAGTTAAATCTAATAATGAGACGATTAAGGGAAAACCCGCTGTGTATAATTCTGCTGGAAGTTTGTATGGTAATTACTTTTGATATTTTTAATTTGAAGTTTGTTTGAACTCGCTAATCTCAAAAACTACTGAGCCGATTTCGAAAATTCTTTCTCCGTTGGCTATGTACGGCGTCCCTGAGTGCTCGCCCAGTATTATAGGGTATACTGGGCGGGCAGTTAGTTTCATAGTTTTAATTTATTCATGACTGCTACGTTCAGTACCGACTTGTAAAAGACAATTCCGAAATATTGATAAAAATATTGATCTTAATTCATGGATTTGAAATTACTAATTAGGCGTGTTCTTACTTCTAATAAATGCAAATAAATCCTGTCTAGAATAATAGAAGAAACTATACTGAAATAATTGAAAAATTCTATATAATGTATCTATTTTTACAGGTATCATAAAACTAACAGTCTTCGCCATGATGATCCTGCACCGATTGAGCTGATACAAGGGGAATTAAAAATGGAAGTTACTTAATAAAACACGTTTTCGAGTTATTGTTTTTATTTTCATAGTACATCGTTGTAAACGATTTCAGTTGAAGTTACATGGGTTACCAAATAAATGGCAATACAGAAACAATTAATGATATTTGGTAAGAGAAAATCCAATGTAACTACAATTTTATTATTGCAAAGCAAAATAGAGGCTTATAGATTATAGAAAATTATTGTTGTGGTAAAAATATAAGAAATTCGGTTTGTTATAGTCCATTCTAAGGGGCTTTTTGTCCATTACGGAAGATAAAAGAAATGCCATAGTAAGTTATTACATTCAAAAGAGCTTGTCGATTTATGTGATAGAAAAATCGGTAAAAATTTCACTTCTTCGTATTGATTATTATTAAAATTCCTCTATTTTGCTTTGCTATAAGATATATACATTTTAAATACTTTCGCGCTCATATTTTTTAAAATAAATGTACAAAGAAAATATGATACTGTTGAGATTTTAATTATGTCTTCCAAAATTTTAGGATAAAACGTTGCACCCCTCAAATTTTACTTCTTTTCTATTCTGATTGAAATAAAATATGTATTTTAATATATTTAAATAAGAATTAGTTAGAGTGAGAAATTCTTCCCCTCAGTGTTGCTTTATTATATTTAACTAGTAAGTTTAGGAGATAGAATAGAAACATAAGACCGTCCAAATCATCAAAAAAACATCTGATTTCCATGTGAGCATAGTTATAATTTAGTAAGTTATTTTAAAAAATGTAAAAAAACAAACATTTCTCTGTAAGAAGATGAAGAAAATTCTTGCAAAAAATGTGCAGTAAAAATGTATAATCCCACCGAATTCGAATGTATCTTAATTTATACAAATTAACTGAGCGCGAAAGTACATCTACAATTATTTGGCATGTTTTATATTGTTATACAATATTACTGTGACTATACAAACATTGTATATTTATTCAAACACCAATAACACAAAATAGAAATAATTTATACAATAGAAAATGTATGTGCGTTATTCGTAGCGACTTAAAATAATTGTATCTATACAAATTGTAAATAATAAATATTTTTGGACGAAACACGTAATATATAATTATTTAATATCCTTGTTATGAGAAATTCAATTCTACCTAATATTTATTGACTAGAGTTTACTACCGATCTAAATTCGAAGGAACGATAAACTTGCGTTACATTCATTACACAATATATGAAGATATAATTGAAGTTACAATAATTATTGAGGATATAGTTTGATATAAGTACCATTTAGTGAAGGTAGGTCAGCTTAAAGATTTATTGATGTTTGAGTCAATTCAATTTGGTAGTTTTACATGATTTAAGATTTTACTTGTCTTCAATATTTAAAAGAAATTACTGAGGTAAAGTTATTATCATCAACAACTTCTTCAAGTAATTTAATGAAGTGGTCACAAATTCTTTCATCACAGTGAATATTCAAGTTATGAATAGTGAATTTACAAAATAAAAAAAACATATTCCTTTGAGAATCAAAACCCATATAAATAATAGATAGATAGAAAGTTGAAGAAAATTTTGTAGAACGCATCTTCAGCCAACCTATCTTCCTTATCAATTTCGTAAATTCAATTCATGAATTGTATTTATAATATTTACATTCACCTTTTAAATGGGACATTCAATATTATGTTTATATTAATTTGTATTAATATAAGTATAGAAAGATAATAAAAAAAAAATATTAAATGCATTATTGAAATTCAAGCATTTGTAAATGGATTTTATCGCATAAATCAAACTTCATACCCGTATTAGAAATATAGGAAAGAAAATTTAACAGTTTTAAGTATATTTAAAAAAAGTTTCTTCAAGACCTTATTTTATTACTTTTACTCTGTATTTTCTATTCAACTATTTTAAATTATTGTGATTATTCAATACATTTGGATTAAACTATTTTATTCGAAAGTAACTTGAAGATACGACAATATCGTCGTTTATTTTACACAATTTGATTACGTACTAATTAGAAATTTGTATTCCACTAATACAAAATTATTAAAATTAATGACAAATATAAGCCTTCTAGACAAAAATAAAAATAAAAAAAGCACCCGTAAGATGCGTATGCGCTTGCTGTTCAAAAGAAAATGACATTTTCAAATCTCTACATATTTACTTAAGTAAAATCAGATATTTATTTACCTAGCATATAACCGGTAATTTAATTCAATTTTACCGGTTTTAAAATCGGTTTTAAATCAACCAATGACAGCTGAAAACATAAGTGACGTAAGTGTCACTATGTATTAATGATTTGATATTTATAATGAATGAAAACTACTTTATTATCACAGTACCTTCTTTCTATACCTTTCTCTGTCGCACTAGTATATTTAATCCATACTTCGGGCTAAAATCCCTTGAAATTTTACGCATTTTCTCTAATATTATCATTCTTTTACAAGTCTTTCGTTTCCCAAACCTCACTTTTCGAATTAAAACTGATCTAAGTTAGCTAGCCGTTGGACTAGTTGCCTTTCTAGATAAAAACATTAAAAATTAAAATTTAACGTACAACTTTTAATGAAAGTACCACATTTTGTGCGTCACGCTTACCAAAAGATTCATATTATAGTTATTATTTACTACATAACGCCTTTGATAGATTACAAATACTTAATAGTTAAAAAAATAAATGCAACGGAATGTATAGATTATTTTTTGGTATATTTTGTGACTAGATCATAAAATAAAAAATTAAAAACATTTCAGACCAATACTAAGACATGAGGGTTAATTCTAAATTAGGTCTGTATTCATAAGTTCTATATTTTTTCTTTTAAATTATATGAGATATCACTATAGTCATCTTTTCAACTATTATTACGACAAAAGTCATCCCTTGATTTTGTTACTTCGTTAATTTCGAAATAGATTAAATAACTGTTTTAATAACAAGTCGAGGGTAGTTTTGAAAACAATGATATGACATTTTTTTAGCAATTTTACATGAATTTAAGAAGCAATATAATCAAATTAATGAAGTTATAAATATATTATAATTCCAAGAATCAGCACCTACAATATCTACCAATCACATTTATAGAACATTTATATTATACTACCCGCAATAACACCAAATTATTTTATTGTATTTGGCCATAATTATTTTGAACGTTATTAGAGCCATTATTATATTTAAATTATTTTTATACGAGGAATTATGTACATGGAAAAAACTCAAACTTCTGTAAAAGTTGTTCTGAAATCACGTATTATAAAGATGATGGTAATTTCTATTGTATTATTACTATGAGAGATATACTGATTAACAATACTTATTTATGTATTGTAAATTTAACTTCGACCACATATTTTAACAGTACAATATTTGAATTAAATTGTATTAAAAACTTAATAGTTTTACAACGCACTAACCGTGTCTGAAATATGCGTTATTTTCAAAGACTAGAATTATTATTTATAATAAGAAAACGTTTACATTCAATATTATTATACATTTAAACATATTGTGCTATTAAAACTATAAATGTAACAAGAAGTAAATAAAATACTTCGATTAAAGGACACTTAATGTAAAATAGACGGAAAATATATATAATAAAAATCTATTTATATGTAAATATGAAGCAAATATTATGTTTTAAGTAAATAACGCCAACATGCCTGACAACCAAAACTCGAGCCGCGGTATTTTGATCAAAATTTGAATTTCTTTTACAGTCTATTCAGAGAGTCAAGAAAATATCGAAATGAGAGAAACGAATATATTTATTATTTTATGTATACTATAATCTTTAACAATAATTAAAAAATGCATTTATAATGCCTGTTACGATGGAAAATCACATAAATAGTAATTTGTACAAAACAACTGTAGATTGTTTAAAAAGATTTAATAACGCTAAATTTATTTTATTCTCATTTGAATTGAGCTGACAGAAGTCGGATGCCCGGGTAGTTAAAAAAAAGAAATAAGCAAACTTGTTAAAGATATAGAATTCAAGTTATTATCGAGTGACCCGTAAAATTTCTGATTGTCTAATAATTATCATAACGTCTTAGATAACATATTTACTTGACTCTCTGAACAGACTATAAAAGATTTATTCTCTGTTAATTCCAATTATTTATATTTGCAAACACGCAATTTAATCGTCATTTTATTGAGATAAATTTATCAGCATTAACTCCATGTTCTTTTTTCAAATTGTGCGCAAAAAACCTCGTTATTGTAATCACGGTGTAGTTTGTAACCAAGCGCGTAATCCTTTCGCTTTATCCGCCAAGCTGTCTGAGTTGTCTTGTATCGTTGGTTCGGGCTGAAAGGAAACATACATACTAATATTATACTAATACTAATATACTAATAATATTATAAATGCGAAATTAACTCTGTCTGTCTGTCTGTCTGTCTGTCTGTTGCTCAATCACGCCTAAACTACTAAACCAATTTTTATGAAATTTGGTATGGAGATATTTTGATACCCGAGAAAGGACATAGGCTACTTTTTATCCCGGGAAAATGACGCAATCCCGGAAATCCCACGGGAACGGGAACAGGGAACTATGCGGGTTTTTCTTTGACTGCGCGGTCGAAGCCGCGGGCGGAAACCTAGTACATACATAATTATTTACATAGTGAATGATAAGTAATAATCAATTAGAAGACGTAAACGTCATTTATTTTTAGTATGTTTTCAAGCAAGGATTTCTATGAAACAAATGATAACTAAATATAAAAAAATAAATATCATAAACTACTTACGGCTGATAGAGTCATCCTAGTGTGTGAAGTTGTTGGCATATTACAGGAACTTGTTTCAGGTGATGCTGAAAGAACAATTAATCAATTTGAATCAATCGTTCAATACATTACGCACCATAAGTGTCGGTTTTTTTGCAAACAAAGTATTATTCATATGCATTATTATTCTCACTATATCTTACAAATGCAAAAAGTTTTGGCTGGATATACTATAACCAATTTTATTTTGTACAACATAAGAATGTATTTATTTTGTAATAAAGACCTTAAAATGGTATATAATTCTTCAATTTATAATATTTGTACAAGACAAAATATCCCTAGACCTTGCTAAGCGATCAACTGTCGTCAAGCGGAACTGCATGCGTAAATAAGTACATAAACAGATATACACCATATTGTGTATAAATCAAGATTCTTTAAAACCAATATATTTTCGCAAAACACATTATTAGATATAATCTTACCCGTATGCGGCCGCCGTACATCCAACGCTCTCCATATATCCCTAACATCAGCGTGTAGAGCGCGAAGCGAGCGAAGCACGGCCCCGCCCGCTTCTACTTCGTTCCCCGCTTCGCTTCCCGACGACGCTTCGCTCGTTGTCGCTTCCTATAATACGTTGGTGTATATGTTACGATATGTAGGTATGTAAAAATACATTTTATACAATGTAAAAGTATTTCGTTTACAAGTAGCAATTGAAAATTTAACATGTAGAATATCGTCGTAATTATAATTTTTTTTAAATAGAAAAATAAAAGCGAAATCTAATTGTGCTTTAATCTAACAGACGAATAAATAAATGTAGACATCAACACAAAGCTGGACACTTCAAAAATAAAATATGTAAATGTAAAATGAGGTTTTTGTAAATATGACACTATTATTCTTATAAATATTTAAACAATTTATGAAAGTTTCATGACGTAATTACATAGTTTCTATTAAATGACATGTATTGCACAAACAATTAATGCAATACATATTCTTAAATGAAGCAAATACTAGTAACAAACTTCTATCAATACAAAAAATCAAAATCTTTAAAAAAATCTACACAATGTTTATGACATCTAGATTTAAAATGAGCAAAATACAGTAAACAGTCAATTCAATAAAGATTTTAAGTTGATATTAAGTAATAATTCATACATCCTGAGGCGGATACTTTAGTGCTCGTTCACGTAGGTACACGCGGGCGCGGGAGCGGGTGCGGGCGCGGAAAACGTTGCGATCTCGTGTTCACATTAACCGCCAGGCGTTCGCGCGAGTGTGACGTATTGTCAGAGGTCGCAAATATGGACCACGATCTTTTATTTTTAACAGAACATGCATACCTAAAGTGGGAGATGCTAGAAATTAGAATTGGTGTGCACGAAATTAATAAAGAAAGAGAACGGTATGGGGAATTTCATACTTTATATGGTAATTTGAGAGAACATCCTTCAAGATTTTTTAGATATACCAGGATGAGATGATGTGTTTACTTTGCCAAATAGGAGTTCTAGCCTGAACAGCACTAATAAACTCTTCTGTATTGAACGACATGATAAAAACGTGCTATCGTTTCTAGCGACATACAATATATTTAGTTATAGATAGATATATAAGAGGCTTGATCCCACAGACAAACTGCATGTGCAGTTTTGTGGGACTTAGACTTAAGTTATTGTAATAATTTGTAATAATAATTTCAATAAATAATAATAAAAAAAAAGTTCAAACTGGTTGAACTTACCTGACTTCGCGAGTGAATCGCGCGCGCCGCCGCTAGTTTGACATGAACACACACAAACGTCTCGGGCGTTTGAAATTGCCGCGAGCGCGCCGCCCGCGCCCGTCGCTAGTTAGCTCGCTACTTAGACCGCACGTGCGTTTTGAACATGAACACTTGGAAATCACGTCATATGTTTGATATTTCGTGACCGCGGCCGCCACCGCGCCCGCGAGTCAACGTGTTCAAGCACTTACAGTAACATTCAATAATAAACTTTACACTGAGAAAGTAGAATAAAACATTCATAATTCATAGCAATGACATAAATTTTTTTGACCCAATCACCAACCCAACCCAATCAACCCAAAATATATTTTAAATATCATAATATATCACAAAGAAAACAACACAGACAAGGACTTCTTTATACAAAAATGATATTGAAAATACTTATCGACCGTGTATGATATCATGCATGAAACATAAAGTCTTATAAATCTAAATAGTAGGTAAAAGTAGAGAAAAATAATTTTATTATGAATAAGAATGAATCCTAGTTACGCTAAACTAACAGACAATATAGATAAACAATATAAAAAATTATGTTGAAAGAAAGTACAGCTGCTTTTATGGTTAGAAAATGCCCTATACAATCAGCACGGCTACAAAATTATTAGAAGCAGCAGCAAAAAAGAAGAAATTGAGTTTCAGTGCAAAGAAATAAAACCATAGGCATAAAGCACTTCTAACTTTATGCCAACGCATGTTCCAAAAATATAATTTTCTACATGTTATGTTCATAAGCATGCATAACTTTAATCATGTATCAAGTTTAGACTTTAGGGGCACTAAGTGAGAGAATTATTCTCAAAAATAATTAAACTAACTCTTAAACCGAAGTGACCAAGAGTCTTTCATTAAGTTAATTTATTAAATATATCTTTGTTACTCATTTCTAACCCCGTTGAAAACAGTGTGACAATCTCTTCATATTGCATTGGAAACAGGTCACAAAAAAACCCTTTAATTTGACCCTCTCTAACAAAGCACGCTATTACAGCATACCAGAAGCACCTGCATGTGATCCTTGGACAAGATTCATCACTCCATAGCTCCATAACTCACAAGTCACAACATTTCACTAGGAGAGCATAAGCGTAGTAGCAAGTTGACACTTTAGAAGCGTTACTTTTAACTCTACCCTACCCTATTCTATTGCAACTCAGTGCCGTCACGCCGCCGTACGCGTGTACGCCGTACCTGCATTATTTGCATGGCAGCACCTGCACTCTGCACCTGCAACACCTGCACACTGCACCTGCATCACCTGCACGCCGTACCCAAATTACTTACATTGCAGCACCTTTACGCTGCACCTGCACCTAAGTGGCAGCACCTGCACTCTGCACCTGCAACACCTGCACACTGCACCTGCATCACCTGCACGCCGTACCCAAATTACTTACATTGCAGCACCTTTACGCTGCACCTGCACCTAAGTGGCAGCACCTGCACACTGCACCTGCAGCACCTGCACGCCGTACCCAAATTACTTACATTACAGCATCTGTACGCTGCATCTGCACCTACAGCACCTAAGTGGCAGCATCTGCACGCTGCAGCACACATCGCTGACAGCATATAGCTTGTGGTAGCAGCTCTCGTACTAGGCTCACATAGCATAGCATAGCAACACAGAAGAGATACGAAGAAGAGATGGTGTATGTCATTTTCTATATAGAATCTTGTGAAGCCAGTGCGCGTGGGTGAGGGGGACGCTACGCAATGCACCGCCAGTACCGCTACCTAGATCACTCGAATAGACTAGAATCTGTGACGTCATGAGTCATGACAACATTGCCTACAGCATCTCTTCTTTGTATCTGCTTAGAGCGGCCGTACACGGACCGCTCGAGCGGTCGGTCGTTGACTGCTCGAGCTGTCGCAACAAACCGCGCAGTTGACGGCTCGAACAGGTCGTGTACGGCAGTGAATGAATGAATTTGATATTTTTGTTTTTATGGCATTCAAATGCTTTATAAATATAAATTTATAAAAAATATAAAAAATTCGATCACGAGGCTGGTTGTTAATCATATCAATAGATGGCGCGCGGTGTTTCCCTTAGACACATAAAACTGAAAGAATAGAATAAATTCGATAGCTCTGGCGGGTGGCTAAGTTGGTTAAGCATCCGCCCCGGATTAGCGTGAAAGGATGCGGGTTCGAGTCCCGCCTCGTGATCGAATTTTTTCTATTCTTCATAAATTTATATTTTTAAACCATTTCAATTTTTTTTTTATGTCAGAGCAAGCAAAGGGGCAGGTGGGCCACCTGATGTTAAGTGGTCACCACCGCCCATAAACACTTGCAACACAAGAAGTAAAACAATAAAACAATGCCATAAAACCAAAAATTTCAAATACAGCATTTCTTAGCATTTGCTTAGTGGTACGTAAGCACGGTGTGCACCTGCGCGGGTGTGGGGCGCGGCGCGAGGCGGCGCAGCGCACGCTCGATGTGCCGCAGCCGGATCTCCTTCTCGCCGAGCAGCGCGCGCGCCCGGTGCAACGCCACCTCTAGCTCCGTCGCCTCGCGTTCCTCCTGCCCCACGATACCACACGTCACTCAAACTCTAACTCAATATTCAAACCCAAAACTGAAACTCGAAACTTAAACAAAAACTCAAAACAAATCTCAAACTCAAAATTGAAACACGAACTCAATCTGAAGCTCGGAACTCAAACTAAAAAAAAAATTGGTTGTCTGTAAAGTCGGTTTACTGACGATAGTTGAACGTGACAACGTCCGATTGTGCTTCTTTGTCGCTCGTTCCGCGCTCTCGCTTGCACTTCAAGCCTTACGGAACGCCTCAGAGCGAGGTAACGCCGCATGAGTCATGTTTTTTCGTGCGTGCAGCTGGCTCTATCGAATTATAAGACGTTGCGTTGTCACGTCAAAACTCGAAACAAATCTCAAACTCAAAATTGAAACACGAACTCATTCTGTAACTCGGAACCCAAATAAAAAACAAAAACTGAACATAAAACCCAAAACTCAAAACATTAAATAAAACTGAAACTCTAAACTCAAACTAAAAACTCATAACCGAATTCCTCGAAACATGCAACAATCGAACATTCATGTAAACTTGTACATGTTTTTTTTTTAATTAAGTGGATAACGTATATAGTGCAGACTTGTATACCACTTGTTTCAAGGCATATTGACAGAAATAATTTCTGGATCCATTAACGCCTTATTACGCCCTTTGCCTTGCCTTTCGTATATTTTTGTGATTAAAAACCATTGTAACATTATTGACATTGTGTTGTTACAATTACTGCTATATTGAGTTGTTACAACATAAATTGCAAACGATATAATCAAATTACCATTGTAACAACAACGACATAATCAAATTAACTATTTTTACATCATTGTTATTGTATGTTGTCACAATAAAATAGGAAAACGACATAATCAAAATATAACCATTGTAACATTATTGTTGTGAGGTTGCAATTACTGCCATATTATTGAGTTGTAACAATAAAATCAAATTTCTGTTGGAACATTATTGTTGATTTGTTAGAATAATCTATTTTTGAGTTGTTACAATAAAAATTAGGAACGATAAAAATCAAGTTTCCATTGTAACATTATTGTTGGGTTGTTACAATTACTGCTACATTAATAAGAACAACCACAAGTATACTTTAGGATGCGGATATTTCGAACTTCCATCAAAACATAATAATGCTCTATACTTACCGACTTTTTTTATTACATTCTATAAAATACTGTTTCAAATCATGCGAATGAGGGATCAGTTATAATAATCTGAATTGTACTCAATGTTTGAATATAATATGAATTTATGAAGTAGCGCATCCATAATTTAAATACGGTACTGTTACAAAAATCGATACAAGACACTCGGATAAAGGTAACTAATTCTTTGGTAGTCTAATGAATACTAAAATTGATTCCAAATCTCACTAGCTACTGTCGACTTACCAACATAAAATTGAATTTCTCCATCTAAAAATAATATACCGTATTATTTCCGATCCACATTAAAAATATTCGGTAGTTATCTAGATATAGGTTCACTACGCATTCATTTTAATTTTCTTATATTATACTTGAATAAAGAAAAGCCATTTACTTTTTTGTATGTCGCTTATTTGGAAAACATTCCTTATAAACTCTTAGCCAGACTTTTACTTCGGACACTGTTTGAGCGTGATTGTGAGTGTAATTCTTTATTGTACATACGTCAATGAGAAACAGTATAGTCCGTAATCAGTATATATTATAGTAGAAACGGTAGACACAATAGACACGGAATAAACCGTACGTCATGTATTGGAGACCATAGAGCCAATAAACACAGAATAATCAGTGCTCTACCACTCTACATATCCCCATTATAGTAACGGAAACAGCTAGTGCTCTACCACTTTACATAACATATCCATTACAATAGAGCATGTGCTCTACCAACTTACATTTAACAAACTCATTGTACTAATAGAAACAATAGAGCGACATCTCTACGTACCGCTCTACATATCTCCATATCTCCATAATACTAACATATACAGTAGAGCATGTTCTCTACCACTCTACATACGGGCCCCATTATACCAACCGAGTAACTAGAGCAACTGCTCTACAACTCTACCTCTCTACAATTAAAGCTTCACGCGTCCTACGTACATTATTTGCTCGTAACTAAGTCAGTATGTTATAGTAGGACGCGTGAGGGGTTAACCCCATTACAGAGTCACTAGAGCATATATTCCCCGACTCTACCCCTCTACAACTCTACACTCACCGAGGGCGCTCTATGCGGCGACAGTTC
>CAJQZM010015040.1:1345-15253 GCA_907164665.1 Colias nastes
TAAGATTTTATACCCAACGCCGCTAAAGAAGTTTTCACTTCAAAAAATGTATTATCTAATCTTAATATATATAAATCTCGTGTCACAATGTTTGTCCTCAATGGACTCCTAAACCACTTAACCGATTATAATAAAATTCGCACACCATGTGCAGTTCGATCCAACTTGAGAGATAGGATAGTTTAAACATGTAGGTACCACGGGCGAAGCCGGGGCGGACCACTAGTAATAATGTAAAGACTGATGTTATATAATACTGAAGGCACTATTACTATCGTTTTATTACATTTAATAGTATTTTTCTACCATGCGTCGCTAGTCTGCTATTAATTATTATTAGAATCTGCAGCCTGGAATTTTCTTTCCCACGAGAATTTCTGCATGTAAAATAAACTCACATACATATATAGAAATATACAAAGGTCGATTATTTTTCCATTTTTATGGAAATACCTAATGAAGCTAGTCAATTTACATACTTACCCATATTCAATAGGTACATATTTTAAAATTATATTCCAGATTTTGTAGTTTTGCTCAGTTAGGTACCTAATATGTATAAAAAAACTAGATACTTAGTGTGCTTCGGTCATAGGAGTCAAGCACTTTTTGCATTCTGATAAAAATGTTTATTTATTTATTCATTCTTTATTACACTTATACAAGAGAGAAAAAATAATTTAATAGAGGAATACAATACATATATGGGTAGTGCAATAATATTAAGGGGAAAAGGTCATACTTTAAATGGTTTATTTTAGCTACTTTCATAGCATTATGTCCTATGGAATTCTGCTATGGGGCAGGGCTGCAGATATAGAAACTATATTTATATTACAGAAAAGAGCCATACGCTCTATATATAATTTACGTGCTAGGGACTCACTAAGAGATCTCTTTAAGAATACTGGTATCCTCACTGTACCATCACAGTATATATTTAATAATATTTTATATGTACACAAAAACGCAGACTTACTACACACAAGAGTAGGAGATAGACACCGTTATGGCAAAAGGAACAGAAATAAAATTGAAATGCCATTTTACCGGTTAGCCAAAGTTAAAAATTCATTTATGGGCCAAGGTATACTTTTTTACAACAGAATTCCTCATAGTATTAAAGAGTTTAGTAGTAGTAAATTTAAAAATTATGTAAAAAACGTATTAGTTCAGAGAGCCTATTACAGCATTAAGGAATATATGGAAGATAAAAACCCATGGAGGGTTGTCGCGTAAAAACCACAGGACAGTTCTTTGGCATATTATGATAATATATACGTACAGTTACTTACATATTTTGTAAAATTAAATTGTAATACTGAAATGATTTAAAAGAGCAACTATGGAGTTTCTTGCCGATTCTTCTCCATAGATACTGCTTTCCGAATCGGTGGTAAATGTTAAAATATGTATTGACGTTTCAAAAGTGCTTCTCGAAGAAGTCTAATTGAATAAATAAATGTTTGAGTTTGAGTTTTGAGTTTGAGTTAGTTATGCCTTTTTTAAGTGCGTAGGTACGTGTATATGCCCTCATTAGTAAGGTACGTTTTTGTTGTCCCTCTCTTAATTGGAAACATAGATAAAACGTCTACCGTATTGTGCCGTTTAATCCACCATAAATTAAATGAATCAGCCTCGTTCAGAAATGCACTGAATCGACCGATTTACAGCCCAATTACATGGTCGGTTCCCTTACATAAACCCAGACAAACTTTACGACTACCGCCGCGAGTAATCGTTGAAAAACAACATTCGCATTGTTTATGTGGGATAAAGGATAATTTAAATAAAAGAAAGATCGAGAACAGATGTCGGGAAAATTCCGGAGACGTTTGTTTATTGGACACAAATCTGCAATGTCAACCATACCGTGTACTGTGTATCACGACATTGAAGTTTTCAAGAAATTCAAATTTCAAAACGTTATTAGCACAACTAAAGTTAACGATGGTTTAGTGAACTTGTGTGCATGACTCATGAGTTTAATGTCCTAGAGATCCTGTAGCCTGTAGGCCATACTGAAAATTAAATAACAAAAGACTGTTCTTCTTAATCAATTAAAGGAACAGATGATATTATGTACCTATATCTAGCCAATAATAATCAGAGGAAAGACGTCGAAATTGTAGAGCACTGTGAACCTAATTAATTTTAGTACCAACGCACCCTTAATTAATAGATGTTGTTTTGTATCCAAGTACATCTAATAATCGATCTTTCTAACAAACAATCATCAAATACTGCAAATATATACAATTAAGACATGCTACACTACAAAACAGTTCATTCTGAGCCTACGCTTCGGAAAAACAATTCGTTAAACAGGTGCTCCATATTGAATCGGCCATCTTGTTTTTGTGACACGTCAAACGGCTGACATTTCGTAACGTCTACACAGTTATGTAATAATTATAGCCTTAGCAGCTTGATAACGTAACTGTATTAGGAAAGTTGAGGAATGTGTATCATTTATTATTATTAAATCTCTAATAAAAACATGTATCGTTTTTTGTAAAAATTACGTACGATGGATAATGGTTACTGGCTTGTTATCTGAAATTAGTTACCGTTATTTTTAAAAAACGTTGTAAACACATTAAATGTATTGAATACATAAGAGCAATATTTCATTATGGATAGGACATGTATTTTTCCTTCCATGGTTACATAAGAAGTAAACATCATCAAACTATTTTCTCAGTTATTCCTTTATCCCCACTATAGAATACAGTTGTAATATTAAGTACCTAGCTATCCGCCCGCGGCTTCGCCCGCTTTGCCTAAAACCTATTAAATTATATATTAAAACCATCCTCTTGAATCACTCCTATTAAAAAAACCGCATCAAAATCCGTTGCGTAGTTTTAAAGATTTAAGCAAATATCGGGACAAAGGGACAGAGAAAGCGACTTTGTTTTATACTATGTATCACTATGTAGTGATGTAAAATTCATTTTCAATGAATAAATTTCAGAATGGGTGCAGTGCGTTGCAGAGAGCCGCCGCGGATGGGCACGTGGAGGTCGTCAAGTTGCTGCTTGAGCAGGGAGCTGATCCAAACAAGCAGGATAACCTGGTAAATTAACTAATATATACATAAATCATGAATTTCTTTTACCTAGTTTATTTGCTAAATTGTTACTTAATTATTTTTACCCAATTTATTAGCTAACTATAGTCTTTAATTATTTCATCTGGAAAATAAAAATCGTTTGAAATTCTCTATAGGTATAGCGTGTGTAAATTCATTTTTTGGTATCTTTGTTTTTGGTACCAAAAAAAGTTTCACTTCTGACACATTTTTTAAATTAATTTATCTTTTAATATGCACATATTTTTCAGCACGGCAACACAGCGGCCCACGAAGCAGCATGGAAAGGCTATTCACGTTGCGTTGCGCTCCTGTCGCGGTGCTGCGACCTGCGCGTGCGCAACGCGGCCGGTTTCGCGCCGTTACACCTCGCAACACAGAACGGACATAATCAGTCTGCTAGAGAAATACTATTGGCTGGCGCACCGCCTGATTTACAGAACAATGTAAGTATCTATAGGAGCAGATAAACCCGCTATTTCATTTAGACTGAAATATGATAATTAAATAACTCAGTATTGATATTTGTATTTTGGTATAGCGAAAAGTTAACATGTTTCTTATTATTTCAGTATGGAGACACCTCACTTCACACGGCAGCGCGCTATGGTCACGCCGGTGTCACGCGGATCCTTATTTCTGCCCAGTGTAGAGTCTCCGAACAAAATAAAAACGGAGACACCGCTCTACACATAGCAGCCGCTATGGGAAGGAGGAAATTGACCAGGATATTACTCGAAGCTGGTTGCGATAAGTCACTTAGAAACCACCAGAGTGAAACCGCCAGAGATATCGCCACTAGAAAAGGGTTGGATGAAATTATCGCTATACTCAACACACCAGTAGCGAAACAACCAAAAAAGAAAGAAAAGCAAAGAGATAAAAGCAAAGAACGCGGCATCGACGAACCGGATGATGGCAAGAAGAGAGATAGAAGTAAAGAAAAGAAGAAGAAGAATGTTCATTTCGAAACTCCTCCTGTTCAGTGGTCACCTTACGGTTGCCATTATTATCCTGATCCAAAATATTTCCCTAAACCTAAGCTAAGTTCCCTACCCACCGAACCGTTGAAGAAAGGCGAACAGTATTATTTGGACTTAGCTGGTAATATAAAGAAGGGTCCAATTGGAGCAGGATACACTTGTTATTGTGCACCGTTCTTTAAGCACTTGGAAGATAAACTTAATGGAGATAAAAAAGACTTAAAGAAACACATAGATCGAGCGCATGAGAGGCTAGACCAAAAAGTCACAGATTTGGAAATGAAGACACAGGGACAGATATCTGAATTAACACGTTTTGTAGCAGCAGAAAGAGCTATGTGCAAAGAAAGGCATAAACATTTAGAGCAATGGTTAACCCGAGGTATGATGTTCCGAGCATCAGAAAGAGTAAAGAAATTAGACTTTAGTCCAAAGGGATCGTTAGACATACCACCGATAAAAAGGACAAGAAGCTTAGAACTCTTAGATGCAAATGCAGAATGGGGTACAGTTAATCATTTAATTAAAAACTTCAACGACGGCTCAGACCGTTACGAATGCCATACCAAAGATATGGATTGTAAAGCCACGTCGAAAAGCACTGAAGGTTTAGATAGATCACCTCGCAGCCCAAGGCGAAAACATATTCTTAAGAATTCAAGAAGCAGTGATCATTTAGATGCTGGACCCAGCAGATGTTCCCGATCACCTCTAAGTGTAGCGCCTCATATGACTTGTATTACCGACTCGACACATAATGTAACAGCAGAAATACACGTTAAGTCAAATAAAGTATCAGTATCTCAATCGCCTGTATCAAATGATGGAGCAAGTGTAAGTGATAGAGAGAGATATGTATCACCAGGTCGACAATCTCAACCATTGTCACCAAACAGTATAAAGTCTCCAGTTAGTCAAACAGATGATGTTGAAACTGAACATAGAACTCAGTATGAAAGTTCCCAAAACGTGCCAGCGTGGAAGAGTCAAGTGCTACAAAGAACTGCAGACGATATACGAAAGAGAGTTATGTTAGAAAAAGAAATGGCAGATGTATTAAATAGAAATTCACAAACTTTAGATATATCACAGGACGGGTACGTTAGATTAACTAAGCCTGTGAATCAACAAGAAAGCAATATTGAAAGGGAGCCAAGAAAATCAGTACAAGAATTAGTAGCGCAAGTGGAACACCATCAGAGGTGTACTTCACCTGAACGTTTGCCATTATCTATAAAAGTACCTGAAAGAGAACAAGCAATGCCGAGTAAACCACAACCGATACAGCCAATATTGAAGATGCCACAACAGCCGCAGCGGCCCGCTCCCGTTCTGAAGGAAAAACCACCGAAAACCAAACGATTTAGCCTACATAACCTCATACCGTTCCCAACGAGAAAAGCATTTCAAAGTCCACCTAAGGAAAACGGTAATAACTCTGAAAGTAGTGATGAAGAAGATAATCCTATAAGGACTACTAATCAACCCGGCCCTATGCGCAATACAAATCTGCTTCAAACTTTGCCTCTTCCAAACTATGAAACGATGTCCACAAAATCCCAATCACCTGCCCCACAAGTCCAGTCATACCCTCACGATGTACGCATGATTCCTAAAGACGCTTACTTCCACGAAATACCCAATAGACAAGTTCACCATCAAATGCCATATAGAGACATGATCGACAACGGTTTGCCCATGCCACAGTATAATTGTCAGAATCAATACGACTATAACGAACCGGGTCTACCTCAAGCGCAGCCACAAAGTCGAAGCAGAAACCCTATATACCACCATCAAACAGGCGTTTTCAACGCTATGATGCAGGACCACATAATTCGAGAAATAGAGAGAATACCTCATTGCTACAGCGAGCATTTGGATCAAAATACGGAGGTGGAAATCGCAAATCAAAACGAGCACTTTCGAGGTTACTACGATAACCGTCCACCAATGTATCCCAACTTCGGAAGAAACCCCCACGGATTGAGGAAGCCAGACCACAATTTACTACACAGCAGACTGCAGTCCCTCGCTATAAACACGCATTTAACAGAAACACAAAGCCAAACAGACAGAGAGTCGCATAATGATTCCGGTTATAGTACAAAAGTTTATGGCAGTTCGCAGGGCCCGTCACCGAGTCTCTCTGGACACGTAGAAGATAATCTGTCAGGACAAAGAGTGAATGTTATGAACGGTAAAGATGGACAGATAGGCGCCTCAAGCCTTGTTTAGAATACGCTTCTAAATAAGAATCGTTTATTGCAGGGATGCATTTTCGACGAAATGTTTAACTAGGTACATCTTATTATATTTCATGCATACATTAAAGAAATTTACATTGTTAATTACAATTTGGGTCTTTTTTAAAGAACAATCTATTTGTATAATCCCAGTTATAGTTATGTATTCCACATTTTATACGCACTTTTTATATTATGCGGCCGAGCTTTCCTTTATAAATAAAATGGTTAGTGTGAGAAAATTTTCTCCTTACGGGATTTTAAAATTGTTTTAAAAACCTATATGTCACATGTTGTTATATATGTACATGTATAATACTAAGCTATTAGGAGTCACTATTTTTGTATAATTTTGATAACCAAAATTGAATTGTGGATTTGAGATGAGAAAACATTATATACCTACTTATAAAAGCAATTTGTTTAATGGAGTAATACTTCTGTAATCCTGCAAGTAAATTGAATAAAGAAGTCTTCGAATTTAGCCACCAGCATTTTCTTAACTTTAAGTGACACTGTAAGTAAGCCGAACATGGAATATTATTGAGAGATTTTAAATCATATTAACTGGCGTAAATACGCACTCACTTTAGACTTATATCACGGGCACCAACACAAATACATAAATAGGCATGTCTGGTCAAAGTATATACTTACTGAAGTCAGAACAAAAGTAAATGAAAATCATACTGACTGATTAAAGCTCTTTCAAACAATGATAGACGCTTACTAACCTTACACCTTACACTTTAATTGTATTGTATTGGTATTGTAATATCATAGACTAGATTTAATACTGACAAAACCTACAGTAATATATCAGTTAGTATACCTATTATAGACTTACTATGTGCAGAATATAATTACTTTGACCAAACATGTAAAAATCACAATTTCACAAGTACAAATCTTAATAATTGTTGCCATCACAATAAACTATCTTGTCTAGTTATTAAAGGCTGATTCTTGTAAAATAACGCAGTCTTATTTTGTATGATAGTTTTAATGCGTGTTAATGTAAAGTAATATAGCATATATTTATTGTATTTAACAGTTAAGGTACGTTTTTACTGATTTGAACACAATAAATGCACTTTTGAAGTGACACAACTATAATTTTGTTTTATTTTTATTTTATTCATTTATTTGAACTAGTTTCTTCTGTAAATATTGTATATTCTGCCATATAATCAATGCTGGTAATTCAAATAAATATAAGTAAGGAAAGTAAACTATTTCAATGATATTAATTCTTAGGTCTATAATGAAAATGGCTATTTCTAATTTGATCATTTTTATTTCTTATGCTACTGAATTATTTACAAGTTTATGCCTATCCGCCCACCCAAATTCTTTGTAAAACTCCCTAATACTAGTATGATACAAAGCTTCTCCATTTAGCACTGACGACCTAGCCGAAGTTATCTTTACACTAACATAATCCCCTGGATTCACTTCCCTATTTCCATCACTTGAGGGTAAAGAAGTTTGATCGAAAAGAACTTTTAAATAGAATTCATTTCTGCCAATAATTTTGCCAGATTTTGGTACCACTCCCTCAACTAAAACTAGGTGGATGTTGCCAATCTCTAATTCATTTAATTGTTGACATGTCCGTCTGTACAATTCGATCATTCTATTGTGTCTCTCTTTTTTAACCTCTTCGGGAACGTCGTCTTGGTAGCGACGGTATGCGGCGGTTTTCTGTAAAGTCATTAATACATATAAGAAACAGCAACGGTTCAAGTGCTGTTCCCTGAAGAACCCCTAATTAACAACTTCTATAATACAAATATGATAATGAATATATTCATACGAATATTTATGTAATAGAAAAATTAAATAATAAATTAATAAAAAAATATATGATAGGAAGTTTTTTTAGAAAATGCATCAATAAAACAAAAATAGTTTAACAAATCATTCACTATACATTTAAATAATGCTAATAACTTACCTCTCTCATGCTGTAGGGAAAAAGGAAAGCCACGTTATAATTAACCTCCTTCATCAAAGTGAGGGTCTCTTCAAACTCTTCATCTGTTTCACCACAGAAGCCGCAAATCATATCTGTAGATAGACCCACTGGAATAAATATGAAAACATAATAATTAAATAATATAAAGCTAAAAAAATATATTTGATCGTTCGATTTGGACGCGGTTACGTCAGGAACTTTTGGTGGTAATTAAAATAATAATAAGTTAAATGCTGGATAGCTCATTTATTTATGAAGCCTAATAAACTATATTTTGAGACGTCTACAAACAACAGGCAAATCAAAGAAAAATTATGTATTTTTGCAAAAACTCATTGATTCACGAAAATAAAGTAGCGAGCATAGCTAGTAAGGTTATCAATGATAAAAGTAAGCACCCTGTATCAAAAATAAGAAAAAACAATTTTACAATTACAAATATTTAAACACTAGCTTTCCGCCTGCGGCTTCGCCCGCGTTTCAAAGAAAAACCCGCATAGTTCCCGTTCCCGTGGGATTTCCGGGATAAAACCTATCCTATGTGTTAATCCAAGTTACCCTCTATATGTGTGCTAAATTTCATTGTAATCGGTTCAGTAGTATTTGCGTGAAAGAGTAACAAACACACACACATACATCCTCACAAACTTTCGCATTTATAATATAAGTAGGACGATACAGAAAGAAAAAAAAGAGCGTCTGTGCCTAGCACACGTGTGAGAAGTGAAACTTCTTTAACAAGATTCAAAGATAACCAAAATCGTCGCCTTATTCCATGACATGACGGAATTGCCATGAAATTGACTTGATTGACCTTGTAATTTTAATCTCAACGCGCCGAAAGAGGTTTCACTTCAATTATATAATCTTTATTTAATAATATTTTTGTGATCTTTGTATAACATTATTGAAAATTTTTTGGAAGGAAGAATTTGGAAGAGATCACTCTTAAGTGATAAGGCCGCCTTCTGTGCTGTTTTTCTTTTAGAATAAGTTTTGTTTGTATTTTATGTATTTTGGCAGCACAATAAAGAGTTTTAAATAAATAAATATATCACTCACTCACACCCACTCCCACACCCACTCACTCCCACACTCACTCACTCACACTCACTCACTCACACACACTCACCGCTCGGTACAACCCCGCGGACCCGCTCCACCAGCCGCAGGTACGCGTCGCGCGTGTACCCGCGCCGCATGCGCTGTAGCACGCCGCTCGAGCCGGACTGCGCGGGCAGGTGTAGTAATTTACATATGTTGGGACGCTCGGCTATCACTTGTAAAACCTGTTGAATAAAAAAAGCGTTTTTGCCGAGCACGTCAGAAGTGAAACTTCTTTTGCAAGGTTGAAAAATAAACCAAAATCGTCGCCTTACTCCATGACGTGACGGTATTGCCATGACGAGACTTTAAAATTTCACTCAACTCTAAAGCAGATTCACTTCAAAAATAGTAAAAAGGAATTAAAACACAGGTAAAAGAAAAAAAATCTTAAAATAGGATAATTACGTTAATTCTAGTCAGTCAGAAAAACACAAACCTCATCAGGAAAGTCTTTAGGGTGTGCGGCTGTGAATCGAATCCTCATTTCGGGATCTATAGATGATACTTTGTCTAGCAAATCTGCAAATCTCATCCCACCCTTTTTGCTCTTGTATACCGTTTTAAAACCTGTCCAAATATTTTTGTTAATTTCATAAAACCATTTTATTCTAGGGATAATGTTAATACAATGGTAAGAGACTTACAAAAAAAAATCAAACTTATTCTTGCTAATGCCCACACGATACGCACGCACATCATACGCAATACACGCTTTAGTCAATTATTAATGATATCAAGACGCAAGCATTCGTCTTGCGTAGAACAATCAAAATCCGACGCGCAACGCGACGTTGTCGTTCTGTGAACGCACCACGGCAACGTCGCGTCAGCCGCACGTCATGCGTTCGTCTCGCGGCGCGTGCGCGGATACATGTCTTTATATTTTGACCGACTATTGAGATGCTATGTAGGTAGCATGCATTCGTCATGTAACGCATCCATAGACAATAAATAGGTCTTACTTGTTATTGTTATTACAAAACACATTTAAACTATTAAATTATTTTTTTTAGGTTTATCATTTTACACACTCCACTAAAGTCAGTTTTATAAGTGAGAGTAAAATAGGGCGACTTCTTAACGGCCGTTTCAAAATACAATATTGTTGGTGTATAAACTATCTATCACTTGACAAGTCATTGGTAATATGATTAATAAAATTATATTTTATTTCAACTCACCGGGTGCTAAATTCGTCTCAAACTTCTCAGTCCTCTGCGATACATCCCTATAACTATTCACATTCTGTCCCAATAGCGTCACTTCCTTCACCCCTTGGTCTGATAGTTGCCGTACTTCCTCCACTATGGAGTCCACTGGACGCGATCTCTCGCGACCTCTCGTGAACGGCACTATACAATAGGTGCACATGTTGTCACAACCACGCATTATGGAACTGAAATGATAATATTCGTAAGTATGAGATGATTATTAATGTTTAAACACTGAGCAAGCAAAGGTTATTCTGCCACTTATAACTCAAAAAACAGTTACAGAGATTTAGGTTCATTTATTAATCTTTTCACAAAATAACATCACCAACATTATTGCTGTGTTTCACACAATATGTTGTCAAAAGACAAAAAACAAAAGATAAAAGATCAAAAAGACAAAGATTGTTATTCCACATTGATGCAATCTTAATGCAATTCGCAAACTTTTAAAATTTTATAGTTGAATTCTAACAACAAAGAATTTATATTATCATCAAAATTCAAAAGGATTATCAGAAAACATACATATAGGATGAAGCTCAAAAAACTGGTCTTCAATTTTAGTAAATTAATTAACAATAATTCTTACATAAAAGCAGAAACACTATCCTGGTTCAACCTCACAGGCACCACATCAGCGTAGGTTTCATCCAAAGATAACAACACATTGACTGCTGTTTGTCCATTGTCTGTGAGAGCTAACAGTCTCGGCAGATCTCTGTAGCTATCTGGTCCAGCAACTGTACATAGAAATATTTTTTCAAATAATTTTTAAGCTATTGCATAGCTTTTATCTTAGACTTTGAGAGCGGCGACCGAATGTGAAACATTCCGTAACGAAAAAACCTAACACCCCCACTCCAACCGGCACAGCGATGCGATGCTATGCAATAGCTTTACCGCGGCAGTCCTAGAGTGCCACACGTATTTTTGTGTATTAAATAGTTTTATGTGTTGAAACAGTTAAGTGATTTAAACCATATGATTTTACACACCACATCATAATATTTTTGCATACATTTTTATTTTATTCAACAAGGAAAGTTCGAATAAATCTTTCCTTAAATTATTACATTATATTTTCTTTCAAAATACAGGTTAAATTGTTAAAACAAAGCAAAAAGTGTTGTATCCTTGTTTTATCTATTCCATATAGTAAATGATGTAATAAATGCAAACCATATTGTTATAAACTTACAACTCACCAACATCCACTGCTTTTTCCTTCTCAATAAGTTTCTCCTTCAACCGTTCAGCCATACAACCCAAAATACCGATCTTAACTGGTTTGTTTCTGTTCTTAGATAAAGCCCTTCGGCGCTTATAGCCCCGCAAGTGATCTAATCGGTACCAAATCTTCGATTCAGCACCTTCTCTGATAGCACACGTCATAACGAGAAATATATCTGCTTCTTCTTCCACATCTGTCCTCACAAAACCATCTTTCTTCAATATTGACCACACAATTTCGGTATCATTCAAATTCATTTGGCAGCCGAATACATCAAAGAAAACCTTTCGTTTTGACGTATCCTGAATACTATCAGGTAAATATGGTATGTGAGGAGGATGTGTTATCACTTCTGTTACTCCAGTTGAAGCTGTTATAAAGTCCTTTAAACTTGGTCCATCCTTGAGTTTGTTTTTCAACGGCGCACTAATCTGATCAGATTTACATCGACATCGTAAAGCTGAATTGTTTAATAACTTGAATAACCTCTTGCCACGAGGTAATAATAACATTTTATAAGATTAGCGCAAATGGGCTCTCTTTTGAAATAAGTAAATTGTTGTTAAATAACACCCAAAATAAAAATAACCTCACATGTTATCAGCTGTGTATGACAATCCGCAGATGTCATTGTCAAATATGATGTGACAAATGACATCATGACGTGAGCTTGGATTCGTTCGTATTCAATTTTAAAATAATGTAATATTATAATAATATTTCGAGTGTAAATGAAGAAAGCCATATTTATATTCCATTATAACATGACTCATGAAAATATATATGGTACAATATGGCTCTTTTTTTAGAAAGTTTTCGAATAACATTCATTCATTTTAGAACGAATCATTTTTTTATGACGTTTCAATGACATTGCCTGTTGACGTTTACCAGAAATATGGCGATCTAAAAAAAAGCCAAGCTGAAAACTTGATTTTACGAATACGAGCTCGCTTAATACTTATATCTCACAAGTATTCATAATTCCCTTCCTAAATAGATGAACATAGTTTATCAAATATTTTTTAATGATTGAACAGTATAAGGCACAAACATGAGTGAGCGTTACCGAGATTATAAAGGTATTCGATAGTTAAGGGTAAACTTTACTTTGTCTATAAACTTTGAGAAAATGATGGCTAGAGCAGCCAATTGTTCCATTTTGTACGGATATGCACTTTATTTATCTTTGCCAGTGTTTTTACATTGGCAGGGTCATCTCGATCGTCGCGTGATGATTCTAGGAGGTATGCTGAGAGCTATGGACGAAAGACGCGGTCCAGGTCGAGGTCCCCGACGCGAAGGCATTCACGGAGCCCCTATAGGAAGTCGCCAGATAATAGAAGTCGAGACAGAGAAACATATTATGAAGGTTGGATTGCTTTATTTTTTTCCTTTCAAGTATTTACCTACGACGCGTAATTAGTTCACATGCGTGAACTTGGAACCAGTTAATTAAAATTAAAACAAGATTATTATGTATGGAGATTAACTAATTCAACCTTCAAATGTTTTTCCATTGTTACAATATTATGTAATTTAATAATATCAAACTATTTTAGAAAAACAAAGGCACTCACCTGAATCATGGGATTCCGACGAAGAAGTACCCGCGCCGCCGCCTCCGCCACGCATTAGTAAAATATCTATTGGATTCACAAAGCCCAAGGCACCAATAAAGATGTCTCTGGGTGGGTCGTCAAAACCTGTACCGATGGTTGTGCCTAAGCCAACAGTAGCGTCAGTGTTCAACACTGATGATGATGATGAGCCCGAAGAAATGCCAGCTGAAGCTCGAATGAGGATGAGAAATATTGGCAGGTATGTAACCAAACAGTAAGAGACAAGTTTGCATCAATAGCTTGTGGTTTATGATATAAACTTAGTCAATTTTTGTTTCATTTCATACAGAACTACTTAAAAGTCAAGTCTTCTAAGAAAATATTAGTATGTAGTGATAATCTAAATCTATACATTATTTTTATCACTGTTTTTAATTTGAATATCATTACAGGGAGACGCCAACATCGGCCGGACCAAATTCCTTCGGCAAAA
>CAJQZM010015041.1:434-14804 GCA_907164665.1 Colias nastes
GGTAATGCTCTAGGCTCTGAATGACCTGGTCCAGTACCATACAGTAAGGTTGTGTATTTCAGACCATCTATATCTGATGGTACTGTGTCTGCACCTGGATTAAATATTTCCGTAAGTATCGAATCGTAAGTAAGTTTTAAGTAAATAAGAAACAACAAATTTTGAGGACTTTGACAACAAATCACATGAAATTATCTGGAAATAGATATTTGTGTAATAAACATTACATCGCGCAAAGATTTTTGGAACGAAAAGACGGTCATGGCAACTTAGAATGTGGGATTAAAAGTAAGTAACATTTACTCCTAAAATCGTTTTAAGATAGGAGAGAAACAATATTTTATTTACTTTTTATACATTAGAATCTCTATGTACATTATTCTATCTAACATCAACCTAGAGCTATTTTATTAGAACGTTGACATTAAGCCAAATATCATAAAAATATTGCCTTACATTTCGCCTTGGGACATCGTATTCTTGATATTATCAAGTACGACATAAACATACAGATTCTTAGATATAAAATCAAAACGATCTTTCCGCAGAGTATATCAAACAACGTCGTAAATCAAAACAACATCATTAGGTATATTCGCAAACGACTAGACTAATTTGTACAGTATCGTACCGCAACTTAATTACAGAAGTGAAACTCACAAGACCATAATTACAAACATTTAGCTTGCTTGAACTGTATCAACAAACGGATAACGATCTGCGCTAATTAATAACTAAACAAGTTATTTGCATTATTTGTTTGATTATAGACTAGGCAGTAGGCTAGTGGTTAAGTTTTCAGTAAATACCTACGTATAGGAAATTAGTAATCGTCTTACGCTCATAGTGTTATATTCATTAAACAGAATTATTAAAAGAGAGAAGTTGACAAGTTTACTATAACAAACATGCACTATGTTATGGTTTTTACAAATTGTCTAATGATTGTAATTACGTTGACTTATTAAAGCCCTAAATATAGTTGACAAAATATATGAAAAGGTAAGTCATTACACGTTTATTCATTAACTATTCCCGCGATTTGACCCGATCTTTTAGTATCTAATATTCATGCTAAATTTGTAGTAAATCTATGCAGTACGTTTTGAGTTTAGCACGTATTCTTTAAAAAAAAACATTCAATGTGCAGTTTTGACTTTCCTATGATTTTATTATATGTATAGATCATAATCAAATCACAAGCTAAATAGTTATTTTACCATAACAACTTACCTAAAATAGGATGCCCTCTAGGCGTAGCCTGACCACCGAACGTCAACACATGCCCGTGATCAGCTGTAACCACTATCAGAGTTTCCGCCGGGTTCACTTTCTCAAGTGCTGCTAATAAGGCCGTTTCTAATTCTAGCGTTTCATCTAACGCTCTATATGGATTGTTGTAATGATGAGCGTGGTCTATTCTTCCACCTGTAACAAATTTATCAAATCACGCTCATTGTTCTTCAAAATGAAATGTAAAGAGGTAGAACACAAACACGATTAGACTTCAAAGAAGAAAGTAAGTAAGAGATATATTATGAAACTAAATAAATAAATAAAGGGAGATTATATGGTTCAATTATCTTGAGCGAAAAAGAGAGAATTGAAGTAAAATGTGGTTAATTAGCCACATTTCGATGTGGCATTTCCGGAGAGATAATCTTCATCGTTTTACTTATATATAAAATCATTGATTCTTAATCGCATACAATGAGCAGAACTGTAATATATATCAAATGTTCACTATTCTATCTTTGTGTTAAGTGTGTAGGATGAAAATCAATCAAATTAATCGTTTGGTAAATAATTCCACTCTTGCAAGTCATCTCTGAGTAATGTGCGGCATTGGAAGGCAGAACTCGGGAAATTGGATACAGGAAGCCATTAATTAATGTTATGGATACGGGAATATATCTCGAAACTTAATTGTTATCTATTAAAATTGCTATATAGTCACACGTGGCTGTTGTGTTAATATTAAACACATTAGAACAAAGTTTCCTTACTTTTACACAAAGCCTTTAAATTTTGAGTGGCATAGTGTCACGGAAAGTACTAAAAGTCAACTCACCCTCGAGCAATAAGAAGAATCCCTTATCATTCTTTGTCAAGATAGAAAGGGCAGCGCGTGTCATGTCAGCGAGTGACGGGTCTTCGGCCTTCACGTTTCCGCTTGCGCTTGTGCCGTCCTCGTCCGCTACCGCTCCTCGCTCCGCGTTGAACTCCATGTGGGAGTATTCGAATAAACCTGTATAATTTATTGGTTTAATTTTTTTATCATATTCAGCCCATGATGTTCCCTGGCTGGGAAACGAGCTTCCTATGAGGGTTTAATTCTTTGTTAATTAGTTATCAATATCTAAAGTGCTTCATGGGTCTGATTAGCACATTTTTTGGTAAATGTTTTGTATATTAGTTGAATTTAATGCAGTTTATCATAAAGACATTTATTGCGGTACAAAAAAAAGACAATAAAGTTTAGGTGGAACAATTTACAAATACTCGTAGATATAATTAAACAATACTATAAGAAATAGGAGAGAGATAAATCCGAGCGAAGTTAGAAAGCAGCTAGTATTCTACAAAATTCAGCCTTTATATTTAAGCCCTAATCCTGTTGACAATATAAAATTGTTGATCTATCTTTCGAGTTTCTCATTAAAATAGGTACTAATAAAGCAAATAATTACTCCTTTTCATTAATTAATAGGTGCCGCTTATAAAGATAAACATTATAAAGCCCGCTTAGATTAGTAGATAATTCCATAACAGAGTTATAATAAGATAGCAGTGGATTCATTAAAATTTATCTTCGCATAAAGTTCGTTTAATATTAATTAAAAAATGTGGTGTTTTGGATGAAGTTTTAATGTTATTTATTCTGTGGAAAACATTTAAATGTACGTTCGTAATAGACTTATTTTTTTACACTTGTATTAAGTCACAATCTGATTGTATAAAGGTCATAGACCTCATGAAATCTTAATCACTTATATTTTCTTGAGACAGGAAGTACGGGATACTTTATTTAAGGCAAAACAGAGAATTCTTTATGAGGTTAAGATCTACTTAAGGTCACTGAACTAGCGTAGATAGTAGCTATTAGGATAACAATAAAACTTTAGTAAAATACATAATTAATAACAGGTAAACAACAACAAGAAATTGTATAATATTATGTTACTTTATTCGTTATTATTTTACTGCTGTAGTAAACGCGACTGTAAAAGTGTTTTGTTAGTGTTTACTTTCGCGCCTATATGAGTAATTATAATTAATTTATGTTTTAAAAGAACTATTATGACAACAAAATTTATACAAGCAATTTAGACCTATTTAAAACGAAACACGAAGGAATATAATTAGGAATAAAAATCCTCAACGCCTAATTAAACAATTAAAATAATTACACTAACCACCTGAACCTTTACCTATAATTTTGTCAACAATTTTAAATATTTTAAAGCACAAGCAAAACCCAAGACGCATTTCCATTAAGTCTAGAGAGCAAATAAAGCAATACTGCTTCATGTTTACTGAGACGTCAGTCAAGCGACTAAAAGGATTCCAACTGGAGTGATTTTCCCAAGAAATGTTTGAATTCAGACACCCTTAATTAATTGCAGCGTCAAATATATTGCAGGGTTTGAAAGCACGCCATTGATGTGGATGAGTTTGTAAATGGTAATAGTCATAGTAATAGCTAAGTGATTGAAGAGTTTATTTATCAAGTTTATGTTAAGAGATTGTAGAATAAACGATGGCTGAAGTGTCGACGTCAAAATTAAATATTTTTTGTATTTATTTATTTTTTATTTCGCTACTTAATCTAAGTTACATGAACCTTAATATACTGAAATTGATTTAGATAAGGGCCGATTTTTCAATGCTTGGATAAAACTTATTCGTCGAATAATGTATAAAACTACCATTTTAAAAACGTATTCTAATTGCCCGTATTTGACAGTTTACGTGACATTTTAATATTATCGTGTAATACTTTATTGGACGGATAGGTTTTATCCAAGCATTGAAAAATCGGCCCTAAATATACAGATTATCAGGCCAATTACTAATGGGTTCTAATCTTATTAAAACCGTTTGGTTTTAATTAGATTAGAATAAATCAAATATAGAGCAAATTGCCCGTATCTTCTTAAATCTCTTTCCTCGTAGAAGATTTACAAACAGGATAGTTATATTGATTATTGGAAGAATACGTTTAACTTACATTCGTATATTATATTGAAAATTTTTGGCAAATGCTATACAATTTTGTAGCTTGTAAAAGTTCAAAGCATCACCCGATCATTCATTTAAATTGACACGCATCATTTTTTACCGTCAACAAACTCGGTTACAAGGTAATATAGTCTGTATGTTTTCAGGCCAAATTGGCCAGACAAACTTGTCACTGTGCCAAGATGCACATGTGAGATGATGGAAAACTTTCAAGATTGGTGAAACTTCCTTGAACGGAAATTTAATCGCGGAAAACATCGTTCCAACTGCGATTGTAGTAACTTATATACTTATGACTAACTTTTTGTGAATGTGACATTTAATAAGATTCTTGGTTAGAATAAAGGTTGTGATGAGGGCGGTGTTATATTGGCTTCATGATATTATAGGAAATTCTGTTTTATTTCTTTGTACGAAAATAAACAAGGAAAATGGTGAATATCCCTCGTCTTTTAACTCCATTGACTTCCGACTATATTGTAGCTAAATGAATGTCAATTTAATGCTTGACATTATTTACTTCGATCTTAAATTACATGTTTCACAAATTTTGTAAGATATCATGAACTTAAGCTATCTAATGAAGTGGATTGACTCGAGTCGTAACATATAACATATAGGTTTAATTTATTTCATTAATATATATTCAAATTAAATTAAAAAAATAACGTTGTTAAATTAGTATCGATAATAATAATTAACATTAACATAACAGCGTTTAAGGAAAAAGTTTGATCAAAGCCGCCTTGACCGAACCTTGTTTTTTACAAATTCATTCAAGCCTAAAAGTAATTATTTTTACGTAGCAAATAATCCACGGATCGTGAAACAAAATGTAGATCAAGCAAATTAAAATTGTATAAATATCTTTGTTAAATCCATAGCATCGGTAATAATAAACTTGACCTGTAATAAGGAAAGGAAGTGTGATAAAGTGGTACTTTAATAGTTGTCACTGTAATCCAGTATTACAGAATTTATTTGTAACTTATACTGATATAGAACCATTTTGGCATTATATTTGTATTAAACATCACTATTTTTCCATATTATATATTTGTTTTTGTACCCAAGTATCGTAGGTTTTTGTCTATGTTTATAAAAACCTTCTTAGAATCAAAAATTCTACAATAATCTTAAGTTCCTCTATTCCTATATCTAATCATTCTTACCTAGCAAATAGTCCACCGACCGTGGATCGAGTTTGGACAGCTGTTCCCTTGTATGTATATACTGGGCTCGTAAATGCCGCCTTTTCTTTTCCCTTGCCCAGTCTTCTGCGAGGTTTCTACCGTCTAGTCTTCTGCCTTCTCGATTTGGATGTTCTGGATCTGGTGTTACGGTTGGTAGGAAATGTCTTCTTCCACCACCCATTATTACCTAGGAAAGAAAAAAATCATATGTTATTTAAAATAGATTATTCCTATTCTTCTGAAGATCTTGAATATAATTTAATGTTTCTCTTATCATTATAGACAAATTCAAATACAGTATCTGCGAGAAAAATTTCCAATTCCGTGTTGATAAAACGAATCGTTAGAAATAAAATCGAGGATAGTTAAGATGTAATAAATATAGACCCTTTCTAAGAATTAATTAAACTATAAAGCAGATTGCTTTTTTTACACTCCGACTAAAAATAATTATTGTGAACATTGAAAAAAAATTAAATACAAAATACAGATAGATAACAATTAAATTTATAAGGCATATCCATTGTCCACTCATGTCTCATACAATATGAGGAATATGCATTATAGTACGATAATAGCTGACTCGATAATTGTGCACTTGTTGTTCACAAAAGAATATATCACATAATTCGCATATCAGTTATAGTACGTGAAAGCAACAGAATACAATAACATTGTATACCTATTGGCTCGAATAATTGCATTAATCTAACTCTGATTAGCTTCCAGATTCGTGATACGTGTTTGGTAATAGAGAATACAAACAACGGAATTCTGATATTCGGTCTCTGGTCAATAGATATTTACATTTCCCTGTGCTATAAGTTTATTCAGTGTTCAATGAAAATGTTGTTCAGTGAGCAACGTAAAAATATCTCATATATTTTTATAATTTTTTTATTTAAAAAACTACGCATAAATTTGCTTTATTTTATTTGGTAATTAAAAAAATACTAGGTAAGTACCTTACTTTTTATTTTTGAAAGTGCGAAACGAGAACAGTTTATTATTTTAAGCTTAACATGTTTTTCACACAAATTAAACGCTCACGATAGCTAACATTGCAAATAGCTAACGAGAACTAAACACTCTAAACTTGAATAAATGCTGTAATGTGTATGTCGAAGGATTAACTATGCAAGTTGAACAAAGCACAATGCCACTCAATGGCGAATCTCAACTGCTTGCAATAAACAAAAGAGACGTAACGTCAGATGAAACAAATAGCTTGAAGTCCACACAAGCTTGCTTAGAAACTGTAGTGCGGGAACGCACTGTAATTGAAATATATTGTGAATCATGTTGGAGTTTTCAATGTTAAGTTCGTCTTACTAATACCTATTAAAAACACAAAAGTTTGTATGTTTGTTTGTCAGTTACTCCTTTACGGAAAAACTGCTGAAACAATTTTCATATGGCACACAAATAGAGGATAACTTGGATTAACATAAAAAATGTTTTTTTATCCCGAAAATAGCAAGGGAAAAGGCTGTATTAAATAATTAATTATTTAATTACTGTCGAGTTATTATTTTTTCGCCTTTTGTTTCCATCCATCTGTATAATCTCAGGGAAATTACTTTTATTGTTCTTTATTTAATATCTACATTTTCCGGCTCGAAACACTGATAAAAGATGACCTTTACACTGTTAATTTCAAAATGAAAAAATGGACAATATATTTATTTTATTTTGATAACTTTAACAATTTCTTGTACAGGTTTAATTTGATTCTCGTTGAATTTTAACAAAAGTACTAGTTTTTGTTGTACGAAAATATTATCTCTAGCAGGATACAAAAAGACGATCTACTTGCCTTTTATTAATATTCAATTAAAATTATAATTATAATATTCAATCAGTAAGACATAGAAAACAAGGAGGCACGGGACTTTTATTAAAATTGAAAACATTAATATTCATATTATAAATAATAAATATTAACGTTTTTAAGTATGTATTATAATTGCCATTAAATTAAATAATATAGGCATAGGTAGGTAGTAGGTACATATTATAAAATTTGCGAGAGGAATCTGCTAAAAATAGCATTTTATAAATTATTAATCGTATTTGTTGCAGAGTGGCAAATAAAATGCTTTTCTTGTATTTTAAGCAGTTTTAATATGATTACTTTTTCGTACGTTACAATCTTGTTACAATCACTTCGATGTTCCACAGAGTAGAGACCATAGATTATACACAGCAAAAGGAAGGCACGCAATTTAAAAATAAACACAGATAATAAATATTTTACTTTAACAGTATTACTTTTGTTTTTGGATTACATTTCATTAATAAAGAGTTTATTTTTTTATTCAATTCACGTAATCCTGAATATATCAAAAAAATTTCAATAATAATTAAAACGTAGAGCTGTAAGCGCACATTTTATAAGCAAAACAAAGGCAGTTTTTATTGCTAGTTTCAATTGATATAACTCGTAGAAACGCAGCACTAAAATTGTTTTAAAATATTTAACAACTAACATTTTAATTCGGTTCCGACTAAATTGGATATTTCTGTCTGTACGTAATTGCATACTATCGATCAAACAACCAAATATCGGGCTGTTGAATCTTTAATAATATTGTTTTTATTTTGTTATCTAGTCAAATTATGCCTACAAATAAGATAAATAGGAGATCAATCTGATTGCTAGCACGTGTAAGATAATCGTAACCTATCCTATCCTTCCTACTAATATTATAAATGCAAAAGATTGTGAGGATGGATGTATGATGTATGTGTGTATGTTTGTTACTCTTTCACGTAAATACTACTGAACCGATTACAATGAAATTTAGCACACACATAGAGGTTAACTTAGATTAACACATAGGATAGTTTTTATCCCGGAAATCCCACTGGAACGGGAACTGTGTGGGTTTTACTTTGAAAACGCGGGCGAAGCCGCGGGCGTAAAGCTAGAAGGACATAAATCTGATAGTAAGCACGTGTAAGATAATATTATAATAACAATATTTATGTACCTCATTTGTATTTGATTATAGCAGAAGCAATAAATACTTTAGGATCTAGGTTTCGTATATCAAAATTCAAAGGATGTAAAAAGTGGTTCACACAAAGAATTAAATATAAGCTGTTGATGTTTGAACTTACATCGAGAGTAGTGGCATTACTCACGCAATTTATATTCATGTGAGAAAGACTCGCATTGAATATTTCATCTCTCTTGTATTTACAAGTTCTTTTACTTTAGCTTTACCTTTGATGTCTAAACTATACTCTAATTTCGTGTTTCAACATAAGCAAATTAGCATTGTATTATATCACATACACAATACTACACTACCTAATTATCGTAGTTGATTAATTATTGTAATATTCCGAAATTAAAGATTTAGGTACATTTCACGAATCATGTAACATCTCTGTAACTGAATTTTTCATGAATTTTCATACTGTCTGTTGTTTAATTTAAAAACATCAGCACTTACAAAAATGTACAAATGAGAAATAGGAAGCTTTCCTATTACAATTTTTTTTTTTAATTTGGGGAGTTCGAAGCATTTGTAACAACACACCCACGCTCTATAGAAAAACACACTTTAACCAAAAACAAAAACAAATTAGCTTTTTCTGTCCCTATTTCTTTATGTATACGTAAAACTATACGCATCGGATTTTGATGCGTTTTTTTAATACATAGAGTAATTCAAGCGAAAGGTTTTAGTATATAACTAGCGGTCCGCCCCGGCTTCGCCCGTGGTACATATTTACGTTTTCTCTACATAAGAACCATCCTCGTACTTCAAGGAATATAATAAAAAAAGAATTATCGAAATCGGTCCACCCGTTCACGCGTGATGCCGTGACAACGCGAAACGGGTTTCATTTTTATACATATAGATTATTAGATTTTAGACAAAGCTGGCGAAACCGTTAGCGAAAATATTGTTATACATACATTAATACTCCGTCCAGGTTCGTTTTCCACCAATTGCAGCGCTATATCCTTGCAATCGCGTCGCACCGTTGGTGGAACGCGACTATCATCCTCCCAGTACCGAGACGGAGCGTGGGCGTACAGCGCTGCCGGCGTCGCGTGAGTTATCCGTGCTGTTGTTACTATACCACTTGATTTGCCTGTAAAAAAAGAGTTTTTTGAAACATTGATTTGCCTGTAAAAAGCTTTTTTAGGTTCATTAAATGTAAGAAGTTCTGATTTACAAGACCATAGATAATGCTATACACACAACTTTGCTTTGGTTACGCAACCACTTTTTCGATTTGCTTGTGAAATAAGATCTTTGAAAAGACAAAATATCAAGGTTAATTAAACAAAAGAAGTTGATAATTATTAACCATTTGATTAACAAAAAAATACAGGTTCATTTCACAAATTATTTAGCTTTATCGAGATATTATCAAAATTAAAATGAAGTCTCGACTTTCGTGTAAAATACCTAATAGGGCGATTCGTTTTTAGACAACCTAATATTGATGTTCCAAACCACAATAAATACTCATAATCTTCCGTAAATGGATGTAGGATACACGAAATGGTCTATAAATTATTATTTGTACTCCATGGACATGTTAACAACAATTCTGGTGATGTATGTTTATTTCTTTATTCGTATAGTTTCATTATTTTTACATGTGATAAAACCGTGAAGACGTTGTTTCATTATAACATTTACATGTAATAAAACTGTAGAAGACTATGAACATGTGTGTAGTTTGTTTTCCTGGTTTCGAGCAATAACTCCTGGACTGATTTTGATGAAACTTTTTTAACAAAATATTAAAATGTATAGAGAGAACACGGATAAAACAACATTTGAATAGTTTATATCTTGTCAAATTGGATCTTAATCCACGGTGAAAGTGTATTAAGTAAATATTTATCTGCAGAAGCCTTTCTTATATTTCTAGATTATAAAATTTCTTGTTAACAATATTTTGCTTACCTGCATCATGAGCCCAATCAATCAAGGAAGAGACCTTAGAATTGATGGTAGAAGCGCAGTTATTGAACCTGGCTCCCGCGTCGAGGCCCAGGGTTTCATATCTCGCCTTCACACCACATAAAAGTGCAGTTGCACAAGCTGACGACTCCCCGGTTTGCGCGTCCACGTTGTATGTCTATAAAAGTAATGACATAAATTAGAAAGAAAATTTTATGTTGTTGTGTAATGTTCGTAATAAATATATTGTAATTCACCTGAATAGTTTTATAGACATGTATTTAAGGAATTATGGAAGTGTAGTTTATTTACTTCTCTAAATAATTAGCATTATGAAAGTTCTATGTCTACAAAAACCAGCGTAATATAAAATGTATATAATATAAAAATATGTCGGAAAATGTAAGGAGAGGCATTAAAAATCATTTTTACGAATGCTCGAACCTGGAACTCCCGTTTAAAATCCTCACGCGTCATATTCGTTTAATGAAATTTATGAGCTAAAACTCGAAACTGTTTAACATTAAGTTTGTTAATTACGGCAAAACTTTGTGATTTAGATATGCCTTCATTACTTTCACATTTACATCATCATAGTAATTTTAAAAATTTTAATTAGTTGTTACATTGAATTTTGATGTTATAATATCCAATTTTCAAGTTTTAACCAAAATTTCATATAATATAGTAATTTCTATATGTAATAAATATTTCTTATAAAAATAGAAAAATTTAGTTAAACAGTTGTTAAACAGTCAAGTAATACTATTTACTTTTCTTACACAAACATAGAACTATACAAACGCAGAGGAATGGAGCAAGTTCCAAGATTGTTTGACAAAACAATTGTATATATTCGGTTAGTAGGGTAAAGAGAATAGCTTGAACGGTTTATAAATTACTACGTATACACCCCTTGAAAGGCATAATAATATAGTTGTCGACATTGTGTTGAAACAATACAAAGATATTTAATCACACTCTAGTTAACATATTGAATTCAGTCACAATTATGCTACTTTAAAATAATTGGACTTACAATAACGTGTCTTTTATGTAGATTGCAAATGAAGCTTTGTTTTAACAATGTATGTGACGAAATTATTTTTAAATTATTGGGTTACGTTGAGAAGACGGTGTGACTTAAACCACGTTAGTTACAACCGCGTGATTCTGCTTTGAATCTTAATAGAAATTGAATATTTATTTAATATTAAAATTCCGGCAAGAATAAAGATAACTTTTAGACAACTTCCTTAAAATATGTTCAACCGTACCTATAAATAACGTAACTATATTAAATTTCAGCATTAAAATATAAAAATTTTGAATCTGAATTTGGAATATACGACAATACTAGCTGCTCCGGTAGAAGATCTGCTATAACAAAAACAGGAAAAAAAATGGTCGATCCGTTCTAGAGTTCTACGGTTTTATTTTTATTGTATAGATTATTCCAAGCAATTGTGTCCCTTTACAATTCTGATAGTATGAGAGGTTAGTGATCCTTACAATTAGGTCACGCCTGCTCATTCATCTTCATGTTACGCAGGATAAGCCCATGTGGAAACCGGGCTCGCACACGAATCACCACTGTGTAATGTTAAACATTTGTGACTTAAATCCCTCGTACTTAACTCCGCTTTGTATTTAATGTTGTTAAAATTGTACTGAAGAAAATAAAATTAAAGTTTTGTGGCAGATGATTAGAAATGTGTAGGAAAATAAATGGTAAGATAATATTGTAAGGTAGTTATATATAAGGTAAGTAATTGTAAGGTAGGTTTAGATATATTTTTAACAGATTTTGTAAGATAACTTATTATCCAAATAATTAGTACCTAGGTGAACACAATTTATATGTATATGAAGTAGATGTAGCTGTACAGTTACAAAACAAAAGACAGATTCATTATTAACATTTGTCAAATATGGATGGCAAATTGTTTAATAATCCGTCTACAAAACTGGCTAATAAGGATGAAAACCAAGGCGTGCGAGTTAGAATTAATGCCTAATTAAAAAGCAAGTAGCTAAGGCTTAGTACAGTGTGCTCATATTTATGTAACGCAATCTTGACTCCCTTGTTCTAATCCCGACCTTTACGTATGATAAGACAATGTATACGCCTTAATTTTAATTAAAATCTTTACAGTGCGTGCGTGTAATACGAAAATAAGATATGTAAATGTAATATGTAATAATATATTTCCGAGAAATATTTCTTATGAATCCGTTTCTTGGAAACAATATTAAAATTTTCTTGCTGAGTAAATTAAAAAAAAGATGTAATAAAATGGAACATGTGTAACGTTCAACAATTATGTTGGGTCGTAGACAGATGTTTGGTTTAGAAATGTCTCTATTAAGTAATGTGTTACAAAGTGAAAAAGAAATAATAATTTATTTTTCATAAAATTTGGAGGACAAATGCTGGTTTTAATCACTTCTTCAAATAAAGTCGCCGTCGTACCAGGTCTAAATGAACTCTTCTTGCAACCAACAATAGTTTGGATTCTTTTGAAATCAGTATAAAATCTACTATAAAATCTATCACACATAATCTCTAATTTAAGCTTAACCAGCTCTATTAAGCGCTGCTTACGTCACACGGTTTAATCGGTTGTAACGTCCGCAACCAACACTGCCAAAAACTATTTGGCCTGTACTTAAGTTAATTTAAGAAAGCTCTTAGCCGCTTGGCCACTAAACCGTTTTTAATTACGTCGAGAACCGGGCTTGGAAAATGTATTGAGGACCTAATTGGCACATTCTGTGGTGAGCGACGTTGGATTACTAGCGTGAACTAATTTAATTTATGTACAATGTCTTTAAAAAAAATTAAGAATCTAATTTTCCTTATACAATTATACATTTCAAGTTCAAAACCAAACATATGACGACCTTATCAACTGATACAACTGCTAACTACTGTTCAAACACATACCTACCAATTAAATTTAATCAGTCTATGACTAAACAGAACACATAACATTAGTGAAAAGCATTGTACACGAACTGCTCACTACGGAGCACATACCTTCTACAAACAAACCAAACCCAAACCAAACAGAAGACATTATCGTAGTAATGCGACGGCTACTTACTATTAAACGTGCACATTCCTCTTATAAACAAACTGGTGTCCAACCAAACAGAATTACCAGGTAATGCAACAATTTTCTCTCTAACCTATCGCACCATTTACAAATAAAAGAGTATCTAACCAAGAAGACATTATCTTACCTGATGGAGCAACTTCTCAATACTAAGCTACTTACATTACATGCCTCTTATAAACAAACCAGCCTCCAACTAAATAGTCTTACTTTCTTACTAACAAACCAATCTACTCAGGCATTACCTTACCATATACAAAAGCTGCTCACGGGGCACATACCTCAATAAACAGACCAATTTCTACTCAAGTATTACCTGACCAAATACAAAAGCTGCACTGCCCACATGAATCTTACAAACAAACCTTCTAAACAAGAAGACGTTACCTTAGCTAATGCAACAGCAGGGAATGTATCCCACACTAAGTCTGTGTCCTCCCCGCTCTGACCACGCCGTTGTCCTCGCAGTATTCGCGCAGCGGTTGCGGTTGTTAAGCTCATACCGTCTCCAACTACCAGTATCACGTTCCTGGGGAATAATATTGTGTGAGTAAATACAGATACAGTTATGTTTAGGTAATAAATAGCTCTCTTGAGCTGTAGGAGGAGTTATTTTAACCTATATAGAAAATGTAAAATTTCGTAAGTGATATTGTTTTCTTTTTAGTCAAAAGATACGAAAATAAAGTTATAAATGTACTTTGATTTTAGTAATGCTAGATTTTACATAATTTTTAGTCTAAGGCCGGGACTCCACCAAAGCAGAGATGTGTGCGGTGTGCTGTGTGCTGTGCGAGAAGAGATGTTTTTCAGCTCGCGGGACTCCACCAAAGCGGAGATGTGTGCGGTGTGCTGTGTGCTGTGCGAGAAGAGATGTTTTTC
>CAJQZM010015045.1:907-11659 GCA_907164665.1 Colias nastes
CAATAACTTCATGGCAAATTAATAAGACTGCTCGTATAGTGACGAAATTTTAACATAAACATGTACGATATCTTCACGATACGTACGTGGAGGGAATACCCTTACATATCAACATTACTAAAATTCGTAATAGAACTTTAATACTTTAAAACATAAATTTAAAAAGACAAACTTAAACTCATGAGAGTAATGAGTTTTTTACTATACAATATAACTTCGATAAAAAGCTATAATTGAGACCATCTTATCCTACGATCTGGTTAAAACTTCGCTCGTATTACATTCATTACCCGTTTAATTTTCCGAAGCGTTTTTGCTGCGAAAATTTACTTATCACGAAGCGCTTACAAAATAATTCCTACAGACTTATTTTCATTAGCCACGATTATTTCCTGCTATATTCGAGATCGAACATTCCGCTAAGATTTTAATAATTTATGAATTTATTAATTCTTACTGGAATTTTATTTTGATAATTGAGAAATGTTGTCTGAAATATTGCATTTCATAAACTGAATAGTTATTTAAAACTGGTGCGATTTATTTTGTCGAGCGTCACGTGTTTTATATCAGGGAATTATAATAAGTCCCGATTAAAACTGAAAAATAGCACTTGTAGTTGCAAATACAACGAAACTTTGACCATTAATAAAGGTATTGTTTTAGCCAGGTCGGAGTTTTGTCCAACCGTGGTGGGTAATTGCGAAAGTTTTAAAATCAAACAATACCTCACTTTTATAGTACTTTACTGTAAAATTTTGGCTTTCAACAACATTGCTAACACTGGTATTTGCTTTGTCGTTTGCTGGAGAATGATTAAGCGACAAGTCCCAAACTATAAAACTTTACGGTGTTCGTCTTTCATAATGAATGTTCTTAACGTTCGAAACTAACATTTGATGGGTCAACCCAAGTTAAAAGAAACGATTGCAAATTAAGAGGTATGTTGATCGACACGATTATTATGTTAGGTATATAAAATTAATATTATTACTAACCATATTGCAAGAACAATAAAAGCATCTCCTCATTAAAACCAAAGCATCTGGCCAGCCTTACGCCTATCTCTTTCCCCAAAACACGAAACATAACTTCGTGTTATCACAAAAATTATCTATAACAATACAGGGACAGGGGAGCTGTAATATAATAAAGTAAATGGGCTCCGTTATTTAAGGAGGAAAATAGTTTGAGCATCTTCTATATTCCGTTACATTGGATTATACTTGCCTCTTTAACAAAAACTCTCATAGAGTCACACTGCAAGTTCGCAATTTCAAGATAACAGAAGTTTGCCCGTACGAAACATATTTACCAAAAAGGTTTGCTAGGGCTGCCTCTCGTAGTTTTATATATCCGCTTGCAAGCGATAAATATTCAGGACTTGGTAACTTTGAAACTTTTACTGTCTCAATTTTATTAATATTGTATGAAGTCACGATAAAACGTTCGCCGTGTAACATTGTAGTGATATTTTCTCAAAACTGCTTTTAGTTTCAACTTTGAATGAAATAGCTTTTTATAAAAATGTATGTTTGTGCAGACATTTTTTTTATTCTCAAACACCAAATAAATTTTAAAATTAGCTAAAATAAAATTTTATTGACGGTCTTACTTGTAATATGTTTTAATTTTGGATTAATCTTATAAAAATAAATGATCCTTACCAAAATCTATACATATACCCTCTCTAACCTGCATATATAATAGTAATCGGACTCAAAAAATCTCACAAATACACTCGAATGGCAGCCCTATTCCTATAAAAGTTCCCCGTAAACATTTGCAACGTTCAATGCGGAAGCAAACATGGCTGGCAAAAATATACGTCCGTATCGCTGGCTTTACAAGACGGATCTGCTGCCTGTAATTCATCTGTTTACCTGTTCATTGCAATCGCATTTACTCGGCTATTACATCGGAATTCTTTATGGGACTAGCTTTCGTTTTATCAGTAGCATTACCTAAGAGCATGACTTATAAGCAGACCATTTGAGGGACTGCAAAGTACAAAGTATTTTTTTTTAATAACGTTGATCTTCTTGTCTTATATGAAGTTAATAGGTGACATATGTATTGTTTGAAAAATAAATAGTTTGCTCTACAATATCCACGAGTAAGATGACAAAAAGTAAAATTATATTAAATACAGCGAAATACGTTTTGTTTATTACGATAATTATCTATTTTAATATATTACATAGCCGTAATGTCTAGTTTTATATTTTTATAATTCATTAAATAATTATAAAAACATAATGAACATTTTTTTTTTCATTTCCTTAAAAGCCTTCAATAATATCAGGTAGAGCACTCGCCAAGTCTAAACGACATTCTCTAATAGCAGATATGATTCATACAATATTTCCTCAAAGACTCATGACGGTGGCTCATGAATGATCCATTTCTCAAGTCGGCTGGCTGACTGGCTTCACTTGATAATGTTAAATGATGGCGTACCGGGACAGAATTAACTGGACGCGCGCCGACGAGGTAATGGCGTCATATTTCAAAAGGATTCCCCGTAAATAATATTCCTCGCTGAGAATTAAAATACGGATGATTTTGCTAAATAACTTGAGGTGTGTTGGAAATAATGTAAATAGACAATATCGTGTTGAAGTACTTGATAAGGGCTTAATATTGGGAGAATTTTATCATTTTTGATTTTTAAAGAATAGAAAAATTTCTAGCGTTTGAATTTCCCTAAAAAATGTTATTTTGACGTGTGTTTCCTTCTGCGATAGCCGCTAATACACTTCATTATGTAGAGCTCCGTGCGTCGTGTTCCGTTGTATATTCAGATGTGATTCATATTTATTTTATTTTATCGATTGCCCTTTTCTGAGCATTGTGGCTTTTTGCAGCCAATTTAGGTTGAAAAAAGACTTCTTTTAAGATTTTTCCAACTTGGTTAAAGAATTTGACATTTTATAAATATCGATATCATTCTAGAGTACTAGGAGAGCATAAACAATCGCTACTTTTGTTACAGCTACACAGTAGCGCTGGGTGTGACCGTGGGAGCTGGTTGCTTCCTGCTGGCCCTCAACCTGCTGGTCTTCGCGGGAATCTACCTGCAGCGCGGGAAGCGGCGCGCCAATCGGAGGCCCAGGCGAGATGGTAATAAAACATTTTTAAAGAAAGTATTTTGGGTAACATTCTTTGCTTTTAAAAATTGTAATCGGTTTTTGCCTGTTTTATAGTAGGTAATATTTATAAACAGTAGGTATTTATGTTTAAGAATTGTTAGGTTACTATAGTTAGTACTCAGTATCTTTTAGATTGCAATCTATTGGCTATTGCTACTGTTAATATGATTTTCTATTTTATACAGAAAGTTTTCGTTTCGAATATAATTATTTATAGTTGTGATAAAAAAGTAGCGCCAAAATGGATTGAAACCTCAAAACCCGATTAACCAATATAGACGTGATCATTAAACCACAGTATCAAATTCATTTATTTATAAAACATTTCAATTTAATATATTATTACTTCTCCAGACAAACTTTATTCGAAGTAAACTCACACACACAAACGAAATATTCTCTTTAATCAACAGAACGAGAATACCTTTTAAATTTGTATTTTGAAAGCTTGCATCCATTAAATATGTATAGGTTCATTATTAAACTAAGTATGTCTTTACTAAAATTATACAGAAAGTACTCTTAGTTTATTCTATTGCACCAAATTTTCTCCAAAAAAGACAATCTATTTTGAAATTTTATCACCACACCGCTATATTATTCATGTGTAGCATAACCGCTATAACCCGGGTAGAGATAGGCTGAGCGGCTTATTATATACATACCTAATAATATGTACCTAAGATATGGGATGTTACTAAAGATTGTTTCATTAATTCATTCATTCATTGTTTCTTAGGGAGCAGTTCAAGCCGGTCGGGTGTGAGCGCAGCGAGTGGTGACACCGTCACCTCGCCGCGCAAGAGCACGCTTAAGGTAGAAATGTTCACTTGTACTTTGTTTCAGATCTTATGCAAATGTAAAATCTGTATTAGGAGAGCACCACAGACGATCTTATACTATAATAGCGAGAAACACTATAGAACTTCTTCCCCCATAGTATAGTACATTCCTAATATACCCTATGGACCCTCTTGTAACTCCTGCAAACACGTAACGCTCCAGTCGTTCCTTCAACACACACGAGCCAACAATAATCATCACTGAGCAGAAATGGCGCGTAACAAAGCATCATGAATCGGAGTAAGCAAATAGAGGCGTAATATCGATGGCTCGAATAAAATGCATTGTGATTGATGCGAGCAAAACGCTCACATTATGGGCTGATGGGCTGCGATGACGCGGCACTCGCTCCCGCTCATTTTGCGATGAATGCCATGTATGCCTTGCGATGTTCATGCTTGTATTTCATTTTCTTGTACATGCTTTGAAGACATTAATCTTGGAACGAAATTTTTAGTGTTTTTATAGGCCAAGCTTGTATATTATTTTAGTATTGTAATGATTCGTTTTGTTACACAAAAATGGAGCTTAACATAGTATTTTAGAAACCATCTAGTTTCTAAAGTATAGTCTATATTAATGTGTAAACATTTACAAAAACGTCAACAATCTTGTAATTCAAATTAAATATTTGCGAATGTAGATGTATGTTATAAAGCCGTATCTTACACATTTTGCTCGTAAATTGAGCGTGTAAATATGAATAAATTAGATAGAAGTTCTATTACAAACCGTGCCAAGAAATGATCGATTCAAATTGTCTGACGTCTTACTCCCACATTGGTCGTTTGTAAGACTGCTATCTCTTTCTACAGTTTAATAATTATTGAATTCTTTGAATATTTATGACTATAATTAACATATAATCGACTTCCACAGCGCAGCAGCGAGTTAGAATTAAAGGAGAGAGCGAGCAGCGCCGCGCCTCCAAAAAAGCGCGTCCAAATACAGGAGATCTCAGTGTAGACGAGTTTTAAGCTATTTGAAGACTTGAAATGCGTCGGATTATACAATATATTCTACGTGAACAATTAAGTGTGTTAAATACAATGTACTAGTAGAAGCTCTAGTGATTTTGTGTTATAAAGAATGGTGCAAAAACTGAATTGTGTCAAACAAATGTTCATTGTGAGTGCTGAAATGTAAAAATGCTGTTGTATCGTGACTTATTGAACATTGTGGTGGATTTTAAAATAAAATGACCTTTTGTTTGAATGCTGCAATGTTTGCAGATGGAATTATTTGGAATCTGTTGGTAACAAAGTAATAAAAGGTATATAATAAAAATAATTTAGGAATGTTTAACTTATAGAACATTTTCCTTTAGTGATGTAACAAAACATTATTATTTCCTTGAAAATAGGAATCGAACGAGTGAAGAATAATGATGTTATTGATGGCAACTTGAAAATATATGTATAAAAGTAAAATCTTCTTGACTCAAATATTAATTGTATATCATTTGAATTGTAAATCAAGCGAAACGCGTGTTTATTATTTATTATTATAGTATCATTTTCATTTAGTTAGAATAAATAAATAATCAGGTTTTAAATCCGTTATATTTGATGACGACTGAATTTCTAGAAACACAGCTTTTGATGACGTGTTTATGATACGAATATTGTTGGGAGGTTTAGCATGAAATATCCTTTGTGACAATGTAAACGAGAACTAAGTAATTACGATGGCTTGTGAAGATAGTGTTTCAGTCTATTAGAGAATATTACTTGAAAGACCTTTAATAGCCGTGTTGACTGATATTGGCTATAAATAATTCTCCACTCTATGCGTGGGACTCGTATTTTGTCAATATTTATGTTTTATAATAGTCTATGTAATAAATAGATTCTGGTTTTCAAGGCACCAGAAGCTCATATTGAAAATCACTTTTAATATCTATTAATTTCATCTTACAAGATTAATTTCTTTCTAATTTTCACCAAATTGTAGAGCTTATATGAATAGGATTATAAATTTAATACGGCAGCCATAAAATGCGGAAAATGTTACTTTGACAGTTCAAAGAGTAAGACCTCTTGCTATTTTCGTAATTCGCCCTTTAATTCATTTGTTTGACATAAAAGATCTAACAATGCAGGAACCTCTTGAATTTAAAGCGTCTGTTTTATGTTAAACATTTAAATATTCAAAAGAACATTAACTGGACAAAGCGAAATCAAAATTGCATATTTCCTAAGCAATAAAAAGCTAACTAAATAAAAACTAAGTTACTATTCCTTGTATTAAAATCTTTAAACGAACCTTCCATGTCCAAAAATATTCTAGAAAGGACTAACCTGAAGTTGTTATACAGGTAATGTAATAGTGTTAGTATGTGCCATGTACTAGTTCGCTCCAGTGACTCTCCTTGCACCGGTGACCAGCGCGAGTCACTCGCTCTAACACTGTTATGTTGCGCAGTCTACTGTTTATTCCATATATTCTCTTGCTTGTGGAAATAATGGAATATTTTATATATTTCTATATATGCTTGCTACGTTCATTAGAAATGAGCAATATAGGCTTAATGATGTTGTTTCTATTTATTGCTATTCGGATATTAACTAACCTGTATAAAAATCTGAAAAGCAATATTATTGCACGTTTTTCAGGCCTCCTTTACAGAAATAAATACCGGTTGAAAATTTAAAATTGCTACGAAATGTTGTAGAGCCATATATTTGATATGTACAAAACTGTAAATGTCTCACTGTCTTTCTGAGATTATAATTAAACTATTATTATTCATTAAACACTAATAAAGTTGTTCGCTTTACGAGCGCGTTCGCGAGTCTACAATTTCAAATGCCAAATATTATACGTTGCTTTATTAATTACCAAACAGGCATACATTAGAGCACGCATAAATTAAGTATTTCGAGGAAACGATACTATGTTTTTCATAGCAAATCATCATTATGTTGACACATACGATAGGTATGTGTCAACATAATGATGATGTATTTTATAAGGTACTTTATTAAATCAAAAGAAAACTTTTTATAGTGTCCGGTAAAAGACTTATTATTGTTATTATTCTATCATCCATATTATATTTTATCGTGTTTCTATTTCTTAAGCAGAGCTTTCTAACCTTTCTATTTGCGTAAAAGTTATTGAATTTTTTTAATTTATCTGAAATAAACTTGTTTTTGATAAAACCCTGGCACAAATTCATTTGACACTTATAACAATAAACAATATTAAAGACCTTATTAAACCTTGATTAGAAAAATGAGAAATAGACGTAATAAAAAGAGCTCAAGTACTATATTTACAAAGTAGCAGAATCAGTATTACAAACAACTAGATAATAATATTAATATCTTTTAAAATAAATTTTCTTAATTGTGAAATACAAACAAATCAAACTATAACAAAGAAATGAAATTAGATTCTAATTATAAATTGAGTTTTGAGAAATATCATAATATTATGTAATATTTATTAAATACAGTAAAACCCGTTTAAGACGATTTTCCAGGGACTCAACCAAAAACGCGTCTTAAGCGGGAAAGCGTAATAAGCGGGAAATAAAAAACGGACTTACTAAATACATATTATGTATTAATATTTATTATGGTTTTTCGGATGTATGTATATTGTACATTTAAACATTATGTACGTTATACAAAATGTCGTGTATTACTATCACGTTATTATAATATACAGTGTGGAAATTTTCGATGGGCCCTGGAGGGAAAGTACTTGAAATACTAATGATAGCAAATTTTGCTGAAAGGAAACATTCCTTTATTTTTAAAAAGAATCATAACTGCATTCAAAGATTTTCGAAAAATCACTTGCATCGACCGGGAATCGAACTATCCGAAACTAATTTTTGTCGTCGTCGCTTTTGATTTAAAGAAGTTACATCGCGTCTATCATTAACTGCTGATAATGCCTGGGCGTGTGTCAATATCGGAGTTGACTCATCTTCTTCTTGATCATTACCACTTTGAGCCTCTTCTTGTGTGTTATTCACACTCTCAATAAGATGTGCAATAGATTGAATTTCTTATGGTGATACATTATCATCAATGAATATCCAGGAAACCACTGCAGTCATCGCGTCAGTTCAGTCAGTCGGGTTTGAGTCGGCCGCTGTCGCAGGGGTAATATGTGTTGGCCGTTAGAGCGTATCGTATTAAGCGTTAAATAATGTATGAAAACATGTCTCAAGTTGCAGGGACTGATGAAAAATGGCGTATTATACGAGAAATCGTATTAAGCGTGATCGTATTAAACGGGTTCTACTGTGGCATATAATTATAAACATTGTTCATCAACACCAAAACGGTTTTAATGAACTATCTCTTTATTGAATTTTAGTGGGAATTTTACGTAAATGAATATTGAACATGAAATGCTAGTTTGATCAATTTGCATGAATAGTTTTGAGGATGGCTTAGCGTTAATTTGATGACGTAGGTCAGTGTGGTTTGGAACTTTATATTATAATATCATAAAGCTATTGCAAATTAGCGCCCACTATGCTGTGGTAGAGTTAAAATGGCGAGTTAAAATATTCAATTCTATTCTGCAAAGAGGGTTTTTTTAATTTAGATTTTTTCTTTTATATACATGTATTATATTTGAAAAGGTTCGTCTTCTTGTAAAAACAACGAACGTTATTTATTTTATTTAAGGAACAAATAAATAAAAAATTTAGCAATGAATTAAAAGTTTCATAAGTAGATAAGTGCCGAAGCAAATGAGATTGCCCAAGTGACTATGGCACTTGGTATCGCAATCAAACTTATTGTGTCAAGATGAAATATAGCTCAATTTAAAGCTTGATGTTAGTACTTTTAGAAACGATTAAAGTTTTTATGTAAATAAGCCGCAGTTCGCGACAATAAAAATAAAACAATAGTTTTATTCAACACTTCAAAAAAATACTTTATCGAGTTTAAACTAACGATGAACGTTAAGTTTTACATTTATTACATAGGTAATATTTTAATTTACAAGACAAATGTGAAAAGTAAATCGTAATAAACATTATTTCAAAATAAATAACGTGGAACAATGCGTCGAGCACATTCATTCAACATTCATTTCAAATAGAAACTATGACATAATATGACGCAGGACGCTTGCAAGAGAGATAGATATATGTGTCAAAACAAAAACTTTTACTTTTATTTCTATTTATTCGGTATAATTACGACTTAATAGTGATAAATATGATCATTATAAATACAAATAGGAATTAACAATATCACGAACACGTGACACAATTAGTATTTTACCGATTCCATACGTGTTCATACATGTTTCAAAAGACAAACTTTTACTATTATTTCAATTTATCCGGTATAATTAAGACTTAATATTGATACATATGATGATTATAAATACAAATAGGAATTAACAATATCACGAATACGTGGCACAACTAAAATTTTACCGATACCACCCGTGGTCATTCTCCTTTACATTATTATTTTTAGGCCTTTTTTCACATCTCCTTGACTTTATAAACTCAAGACCACACAAGAATCTCGGAGTTAACGACCTACAAACAGTGTACCAAACTAGAATATTGTGTAAATGACTGACAATTAATCTCCGCCACTTTACAGCGCGTTGGGGACTGACGAAGTTACCGTATTCAGAGTCACGCTCTTCCGAACTTGTCGTCGTTTCGAATTCATTTTTACTCCCTTTCTTAATATTCAGCGCATTTTACGAGTGTTTTTATTGTCTATATTTACAAGGGGCAATGTTAAATTTGAGTTTGGAAAACTCGAGTGTTTCAATTTGAATTTTTTGAAGATTTTACGATTCGTTGTTGTGAACAGGGAGTTGGGTGAAACTGACGCTACGTTGCAAAAACAATATGTATGTTTTGTAATAAATATATATTTAGAAGTTGTTTGATGGTAAAAAAGGAAATATTTTGTAGAATAATAATAATAAAAAGATTTAAAATGTGATAAGTTACATTGCTAAAATTGTTATTAGCTTGTTCATCTAGTAAAACTCACTATTCTCCCGCGCAAGACATCTGAAGATTCTCAGTCATGTTAAAATACGTCTTTCAGAGAAATGAAAACGTAATTCAAATCGCAGTTTAATGTGGAATACATTGTTGAAATTAAATTACTCAGAGTAAATTAGTAACGCGTTTAGTTTCTCGAGTAGATTTCACTTCATTTAACATTCGTGATGACGGGTTGCGCTATTTTGTACGTAAGCTCCTCGAATTAAATATTTAAGCTCTCTAAACCACGGCTCATCCCATAACGTCAGTGGAAACTAATAAATAATGTACACTAATTAAGATTCTAGCATCCTTCATAGATAAAAATATGGGAAACTGATATTATATTCTGGGACGGTAGCGCGGGAAAAAATAATTATGAATGTATCTCGTTCTCGGTTCATATTAAATGCAAAATGGATGTCTTAAATTAATTTATCTATAAAATTTCGTGTGCACATTTTCCAAGCAATCAAATCTCTAGTTAAATCAATTGTTTAGTAATAATTATATATTATCTTCAATATTTAATACATTATAAAACAAAAGTTATATTTTCTGCCAACGACTACTCGAATAGTAGTACATAAAAATGTTCATATGTATAAATTTACAGCTCACTGAATATTTATTAAAACTCTTGTAAATGCTCATGTAAATACATTTAATTGAATTCTGTAAACTATGAAACTTGTAGATTGCTATGAATTCTTCTACCTCTATATAAGGTAAAAACAATATTGTAAATAGACGCTCCATAATACT
>CAJQZM010015047.1:1921-15332 GCA_907164665.1 Colias nastes
ATTTATAAAAAAAAAAAAAAAAAAAAAAAAAAAAGAATATTATTCGACACGAATGACGCCAGCATATCCGGAAAATGAGCAGGGATGCTTTGAGCGTTCATATGAATAACATTTAAATGTTTCGGTACGTCGCAAAAATAAGCAGAGAGGGTAACGTCCAAAGGTTCTGCAGAAGCGCTATGAAAACTATCATCACTGAACGTACACTGTGATGAGATACTAGATTGACAATCATTAAAATCTGAAATATCGCTCCGTGACATTTCTGTGGAAAAGTAATATATTTTATTTAATAGATGAGAACAAATAAATAAGTACAAAAATAAATAAATAAATAAGTAAAAAGAAAAGAATGAATAAATGTGTAATGTAATAATATGAAAATAATAACTAAGGTATACTAAAACTAAGGGAAAACAAATATTAAATATACTAGACAACTTTAAAAAAAAATATAATATATAATAGTATTATATATTAAATACAAAAAAAATACTACTAAAATTTTTAATTTATTGAAATATAAATAAATAAACAATACTTATACTACTAATAATAATATAAAAAAAATAATAATACTGTCTACTCCTTTTCGTCGCACACATTACTTTGGTAATTCCTTTATAGTCACTGCTATAAACCTATGGAATGAACTGCCGATAAACATCAGACAAGCCCAATCCCTAACTTGTTTTAAAAATCTCGTCCGAAATCATTATTTAAATCTGGCTTTTGACTCGGTATAGCATATTTAGCTCATTATATGTATTATAATATGTATATTATTTCTTTAATGACTCCTTGTCCTTTGTCTTTTATTATTTTATATGTATATGTATTCATATGCATGTAAATGTATATATATATTTTACTTATGTTATGTTTATTTTTGTTTATGTATGTGTTTATTTTATAGTATTTAGTTTATTTATAATCTTTATTTAATAGTATTTTTGTTATCTTTGTATAACATTATTATTTACTTATCTTTGCGTATACTTTCTACCTACCTACCTCCTATTTCTAGTTTATTATTTATCCTTCTATCAGTTGGTTGCCTGGAAGAGATCACTCTTAAGTGATAAGGCCGCCTTCTGTGCTGTTTTTCTCTTAGAATAAGTTTTGTTTGTATTTTATGTATTTTGGCAGCACAATAAAGAGTATAAATTAATAAATAAATAATAATAATTTTTAACGAAGTTCAAAAAAAAAAAACTTTATCCTTTACCTAAGGCATCTTACATTAATTATTATAACGGCAACACAGAGGTATACACAAGAATTATTAGTGTACTGACACTGACGTAATATTGACATAGGACATTTGACACTACAGCAATCATCAATACATAGGTACATAATATTATTATTCTATGAATCTGTATTCAATTTTAACAAACTTATTTAGCTAATAGTGATTAATAAAGAACACATAAACAAATTTGCAGGATACAGTTTACAGCAATCAACAATTCAATTTTAACATACTTATTTAGCTAATAGTGATTAATAAAAAAACACATAAACAAATTTGCAGGTTACAGTTTACAGCAATCAACGATTCAATTTTAACATACTTCTAATAGTGATTAATAAAAAAAACACATAAACAAATTTGCAGGTTACAGTTTACAGCAATCAACGATTCATTTTAAACATACTTATTTAGCTATTAGTGATAAATAAAAACAATCAAAATTGCAGGTTAGGTACAGTTAACAGCGATAATCAATACAATTTTTACATACTAATTTAGCTAATAGTGATTAATAAAAACACTTAATCAAAATTGCAGGTTAGGTACAGTTTACAGCGATCATCAATACAACTTTTACATACTAATTTAGATTAATAGTGATCAATAATAAACACTTAATCAAATTTGCAGGTTACAAATGAGAATAAGAATGAAATTATTGATAATACAAAGAAATTGAATAAATCAGTTTTATAATTCATAATAATTGGTGAGAAGTGAACATTAAAAACACTACATACATAATATAAAGATAATCTACAAAGTTATTTCCAAGATGAGAAAGCGATTTTAATAAGAACTTTGATATTATATTGTTTATCTCAATATTAACCTGAACTTTATCTATTGTGTAAGACGTTAGAAGTTTCAAGTATTTCTGGATAAAGAAATAGCAAATTCTGGAAAATATTGTCTTGTTTCTTGGTAATAATAAGTACTTATATAAGAAAAACAGGACATCTCATTTAAAACTGTATTAACATAATATCATTAAAACTTAAAAATGTGTACCTACTGTTTTTTTTTCACAGCGTGAACTATAAGAAAATATTTTTGTAAAATCGAAAGTGTGTTTCCTTTTTGCCTTTTTAAACTGCTTTAAAACATATCATTCCCAATTTATTAGTGGCGATATTACTTAACAGTACTACATAAATATAATTCTATAACCACACGAGCCAAGTCGCGGGTAACAGCTAGTATATGTCCCAAATAGAAAGAATTCTCACTTGATGTTCACATTTTTGTTCCCGTCAGCCGCATGGGGCGACTGTTATCGTACACATTTATTCAATATCTGTTATTTATTGGTGGCTCTATGAATTGGTTATTTCCCGCTATATCTTATCTTTCCTCCATTCTGAAGCTGCTTGTATATAAACATCATTGTTCCTTTCGTAATCATGAGCAGACTATAATTTTAAATTTGGTAATTTTTACACAGATTTTATTCGAGCAAATTTTAAGAAATCTGTGATTGCAGTTTTCATTCTTAACAGAAATAATGGAATATGTCGATTGAGTAAAATTTTCCATCTTGAGTAGGTATTAAGAGAAGGTACTATCTCTCCAGGCATTACAAAATTAAACATGTATTTTTATGAATGATTATTATAACAAATCAAAATGAAATGTCTTTTGTATTGTACAAGCACATACAATTATATTTTATTTTTAATTTTGGACACAATTCCTACCAATTCATATATCAAAAGGTTTTTTAGATCGTCATTCACCCTTAAAAAATGTAGCAAATACTAAACTGAGCGTGAGAAAAATTCTTGCATTGTATCACATTGAACAGCACAGAAAGCGCTGCATCGCTTTGTTGAGCGATCGAGAGAAAAGCATCGTTTATTTGACAATCGTAAAAAGCGATTCAGCGCTTGTGGGCGCTACAGTTGAACTCGTGTCATTTGATCCATGCATCGGAATTCAGGCTTTTATGTTTTGTAAACACTGAAACTGTGTGCCTGGAAAATGTAACATTTGTTTAATATTATTCGATTTAAAAATAAGTTGTGTTTTTTTGTTAATGACATTTTTGTAACTACGATATTTAAGCACTAATTTTTGTGAAAATAAAAATGAAAACTGTAAAATTTTCGTAATTTAACTCGGTGTTAACTTAACAATTTAAAGTTTTGAATTTTTTGGAAATAGCTTTAAGGGTCAGATGCCAAAGTTTTGACTCCTATTATTTAAAAACAATACTGTTCTGTATTTTTCAGTTTAAATATAAATGCTCTACTTCCTATTCTGAACATGCTACATGTCTGTTTACAATTATTATTTAATAAATAATAAAAACCATTCCTTGAAACGCCATTCAAAACCACAGCAAGAATACATCCTGATTGCAAAAGAAATAGCACAATAGCCAAGAAAAATTCCATACATATTACATCCAATCATCAAATCTATACACGAAACAGAATTTCCTTGAAAGCAAATTGCGACATCGCGTCAAAGCAATTTCGTATCCGAGACATTCCTACTTTCCATTTTGTACATGCTGAAATAGGGCTTTAGTAACAGCTTGGATTATTGCAGCATGTACTAAAATATTTCTGAATCGCTCCGATGGAAAAATCTTTGCTTAGAATTGTGGCCAGTGTGAAGCTATTTGAATGGGATGTTTTAGTACTGTATTCGAGTGTGTAACTTAGGAGTACACTATGTTGTTTGATTTGATTCATTCGGATGAGATTTTAAATTTAATTTCAATAGTCTTATAATTGAAATGGAGTTTAATTTGTCACCTGAACCGCAGAATATATATCTAATACTACCTGAACCACCACATGACAGACATAAAATAAATATGGCTTTACTAAAGTAAGCATTGAGGAAAAACGTGCAGAAAAGAAAATCGTATCATCTACGTTATTAAGAAAATATTAAACGACCTTAAATACTTTCGCTATACAGTACGTTCTTAATAAAAAAAATAATTAATTTATACTGTCCGAGAGCCTTAATATTATAAAATTCCTGGCCACTAATAATTATCTGACGTCGCAAGGGAGATATTTTTCATATCACTCTTGATATCTCTGGATTTATTTATGGATCGTTTTTATATGCATGAAAATTTTAACTGGTAAAGGGAACCTAAAAATAACAATACTTGGTAAAATTTGTGAATAACAAGCTATATTTTTTACTTAAGAGGTCAAAATTGTTCCTATTAGATATATTTTTATCATCACAATATGTAATTATTACGACTAGGTACGTATCTTACTAGTTTTCTGAAATTATTTATTGGCATACAACTACAGATACAATATAACATTTTAAAATAATCATAATATTATAGTGACAACAAGTAAGGTCTATAATACAGAATCTTACTAACGTCTATTTTAATTCCACACAACCAGACGTGTTAAACATAATTCCATAAATCAATTCTGTACCCACTGGAACAAACATTTTGCATATTGCAATATCTGGCCAGCAACAAACCAATCAAATCCAGGCCAGAGACACTGGTCTTCGAGGAATCCAATTTGCAACATAATGTGTTATTACACCCTTTGAAAGCAACACAAAGCCTTATAGGATGCCAATATAGGATAGATCCTGGATAATACTAAATTCTTTAAAGTTCCTGTGATTTTCATTTAATCTTTGAGGTTTTGGTAAGTTTATAGAAGGTAGTGTGGTTTGGCACGAATTTGGATCGTGTAGGATACCAATTTATGATGAGGCAAGTCGTGGTTTATATGAAATGTATGTAATAAACTTTAATAAACGGACTATCAAATGCAATATTATGATAATAATTCAAATGCCGAGTTGCAATTGAATCAATAACTGATTCGTTTGAAGAAAATTTTGAACCAATTCTAATATATAATTGTGTCAAAAGTGTAGGTGAGTTTATATTATTTTAACTGTGCCATTCTTACAAATTATACGTATATATCGACAACCTTCAATCTAATATCATACCGCTCTTTCCACGATCGGTTCAAATATAACATTTGTCCAAGTTAACCCGAGGAACGATGAAAAATCTTGCTCTCAACATTAACTGCATTACCTAGCAATCTTCTGCAGCATCCTTTAAAAGTGAGTCAAACACTTTATTTCCTCTGCCGTGACGTCACAATTTCCTTCGTATACGAATAATTTATAGTTCATGCAAATACTTGTACGTCGTTAATCAAGACGAGTCGCTTTAGGTATAGCGTGAATTATGACAGTAGATTATTGTGAAAAATAAATCATATCTAGATTATTGTGAGATATTTGGAGCTCTCAATATGATAATGTATCATGTGTCCTCTATTTTAGTGATATAATTTTTCCAAAAAAGTTAACGTATTCTTGTTTAAAAGCAATATTTTTATTTGTTCTAATTTCATTTCAAAATAACACAGCAACTTGGTAACTTCCAATAATAAAGAGCCCATATTGTTCACAATTAACAATTCTAACAAAATCTTCTACATGTGAAAAAAAAATAAATATACCTTTTTTCTACGTATGGATAACATAAAAGAAACAGAACTCTACATTCTTTAAACGTAACGTCGTCGAAAATGTGATACATTTTAGAGGAGCCATCTCAGAACAACATTTTAACTAAAGAAACACCGTGTTTCCACTGTATTCACAAAAGACATCGCAAAAAAGCCTTTTATTTTGTGATCTTAAAATTCTCAAGTCAGTGGAGTATTAGGTCTTTGTGAGCTGAAAGCTAGATTGTATCAGATAAATAATAGCCGTCGGGGACTGATAGAGAAAGCCATGTGGTTAGGGCTGCGACACAGCTGTTTTTGTAAGTTTTTTTCATGATATGTTTGTTTTTAAGCTTACTAATAATTAAGATTTAAAGTTCATGAACACTTTGTGTATGATAATACAAAAAAAAATATCCATTGCTTTACAAACCTGCATCTACATCTGGCATAAATATTTGAAAAATATTGATTTTTTTTAATAATTACGGTATTTTACTTGTATTTCATGAAGGCGTTCACTTCTCTTCTGAAGATTGTAGTGTAATAAGGGTGAAGTGTTTATTATAATCGTTATAATATAAGTGTGTGTAGCTATTAATTATTTATTTTACAAACTAAGTAATTGATTGAATATAGGTAATCTCTTTTCATGTATAGAAAAATCGTGACCGACAACAACCAACCTTTTTAAACACAATGGAGTGACCATCTTATCCATATTTGCAAAAATAAACATAAAACTATTTTGCGCCAGCCCTATTTGTCACCATTAACTCGAACGCGTGTGCGTACCTGTTCCCATCGCTGATAAATGAGCTGCTTACGATATCGTCACTGCAATCGACTCGTTTATGTGACGCAACCCGGTGATGAGATTTCTCACTACTTACATATAGGAAGGAGAAGAAATTTCCATAAACATGCTTTTTAGGAGACGAAAAAATGTATAGAAACATGTTTATTTTTAGTAAGTCTGATCGGCTGCTATGAAGTCTTAAAGCAGTATTACTTCTAGTGCGACAGTGATGAAACAATTTAACTGACTTGTTACTTATACGTCTTTTAAGAATTTTTTTTTCGAGAAACATGCTACTTTTCTGAGTTGGGGGGGTTACCAAGATGTCCTAAAGCAGTATTGTTTCCAGTGTGCGCTATTTATAGCGCTGTCATTTTTCCACGCTGCAATTAATGCTGCTTTTAAAACATCATAGTCATTAATAGTAATATTTAGATTAGAGAACTTTATTCCACAATAATGACGATAAAAGAGACTAAAATTCACAGTTCTGAATTACTGTTCATTTTAGATTGAGTTTATAAAAGGTATGTATGTGTCCTCCATAATAAGTATTATGAGTTATGACTTACGCCTGGCTCTTAAATAAATTCAATTTTTACTCTAGAAATAAGGTAAATCTATACTAACATTATGAAGCTGAAGAGTTTGTTTGTTTGTTTGAACGCGCGAATCTCAGGAACTACTGGTCCGATTTGAAAAATTCTTTCGGTGTTAGATAGCCCATTTATCGAGGAAGGCTATATGCTTATATCATCACGCTAAGACCAACGGGAGCGGAGCAATGCGGGTGAAACCGCGCGGCACAGCTAGTACTTTATATGTGTTACTTACCGTATCAAAAATCTACTATCTATTTAATTTTATCCACTCGTATTTAAAAAAAATTGTACCGTTCACGTCGCAAAGCAATAGATTAAAGAGATTATCTTGAAACTGCTATAAATTAAATAAGTCCTAAATGAATTGACTACTAATTGGGACAACATGCAAATGTAATGCACTCCAATTAACTAGAATGGATGGAGTGAATTAAATTTTGAATATTACATTAGACTATTTACGCTACGTAAAGTACTATATAATCAACGTACCTAAAATTGTTTATATTTACTGTCTTTTTTAGTGACTCGAAAAAATGAGAGATAATTAATTTATAAATAGGTTTTATATTTTTCATAACATTAAATTGAAGTTTATGGCAAAAACTAGAACCTTGACTAAAGTTTTTCTAGTTTAAAAAACGTTTAACCAAAAAAACTTCGCATAGCCGTACAATAAATGTTACCAGATTATTCAATAAAAACGACTTACTTATCCCACTTTGGCATACATTGACGCATTTCATTTCACGCAAAATACAACAGGCAATGTACTTAAAAAAATATATAGGCATTTGTCAGAAATAGTGACGAAATGAACTTTTAAAAAAGTCACGTTCCAACTAATGGTGGAGGCATTTTACCGAATTCGTCTAACCTTTAGAAGAAATTCAATTGGCCCCTAAAATATATTTCTTCGGTTTCCAGAAATTCTTGGGACCCTAATAGAGTTTACGTGATTTAGAAAATTGCGAAATACTACTTAAGGATTACTCTAACCTGCTTTAAAAACCCTAACGGTGCTGCCCCAAGGATTTATTTTTGGAATAAGTTTTTAAATGATTATTTCGTCCGTTTTGTTTTGAAGAAATTATAAGTAATGCTGTGGAAATCATTAGTTAAATTTCCTTTGTCCGTACTTGTTTTTGAATACTTAAAATATATAAACAAAGGACATGATGAATTAAATTATTGTAAATAATAATTATACCTTATTATTGTGTCCGAAAATAAATATACTGTTTTCAATTCTTCATTTTATTTCACCTGCCCTTCTTCACGCAGTTTGAAGTTGTTTTATTAATAATAATATACCAACTCACACAAGAAAGTTTACCGTCTGCATGCATTTCGACTCATAATTTTATTTATCTAGCATATTATGATTAATAATAACTGAAATAATGTTTGAAAAAAATAATGTTTGAAATTGCTTCTTTGTACACATCGATTACTATCTGAATGGTAAACAAGTTGTTTATTTCGGATTTCAATACTATGTTCAAAGCTTAAAGCTCAAATAATAAGCCAAAGCTTCAATGCAATGATATAATATGGTTCAAGTGATTAATGTATGCTGATGTTTTCTTTACAAGCGAATCGCTTTCGCTATATAGAGATAATGCATTATTAATATAAATGATAATTTTGAAACTATAATAGTTCATTGATGATGTAATTGTGAAAATGTGTGCCTCTTTTCTAAGTCAATATGGTTGAATCAATTTTGATGAATTTAAAAAAAACATTAGTAATACGTTAAGTTAGTTTTAATATTGGTAAACTATTATTTGTTATCTTGGTAATAATATTATATTCTAAACGTAGACGAAGTAACAGGCATCGACTAAGTAATAATAAATTAACTGCCCACTTGGGCTCACTGAAAACCACTGTAATAAAACGCTATATATTATAACTAGCTGCGCTTCACGGTTTCACCCGCGTGGCTCCGCTCTTGTTGGTCTTAGCGTAATTATATTATATATATATTATCCTATAGCCTTCCTCGATACATGGACTATCTAATACCGAAATAATTTCAAATCGGACCAGTTCCTGAGATTAGGGCGTTCAAACAAACAAACTATTCAGCTTTATAATATAAGTATAGATACACCCAAAATACCATAAAATTCACACCAATTTAGAACATGCATCAATCTTAGCATAGTCCAAAAATGGTTCTCAAAAACTGTACTCCCACACATCTAGACATAAGAAACATATGGTACGGGAGCTAGCAACGTTTTAAAAAAAGTCATTTTAGTATAGTTGGGTTTTTGATATACTGAAACAGTATATCAAAGAACCAAGTATTCTAAAATTCTCTCTTGTCAACGTTGCTACCTCCTATACGAATAAGAAACATTCGAAGGTATGTGAAATATAGAGAAATTGAACAAAAGTTTCGTTCAGTAATCGATAACATTGGGTTACAATAGCTTTGTAAGGGACAATGGGTCAGCTTCTGAAAATAAATCACACATTTTGTTGCGTCATCGATGCGCTAACGGCTTTAGGGGTCCGTTCACAAAAATTATATGCGTATAATATACAGGTGTTTGAATGATTCTGCAAGTTCATAAAATATATGTGTTTGAAGTAGAGCTTTCGTTTATTGGCAGTTTTTAGTTGAATATTCGTTTTGAATACTTAGCTGCTGGTTTTCAGGACTTTTATATCTTGGTCAATATTCAAATTCAAACCAATTTCTACCTTACTTTTTCAGATATCTTGGAAAATGATTGTACAAAAACTTCAATGAAAACCTATTTTTGAATTAATAAAAGACAAATTATTTTTTAAAGAAATAGTCGACAATAATATTATGTAGGTATCTTAGCCTTAAAAACTACGTCCAATAGAAGCGGATTTTTTCCAAAAAGTCATTCCATAACAAAAAGCTCAGTCACGTGGGTCAGCTAACTGGTAATAAAGCTTATGATATTCCTCACAATAACGTTTGATGAACTTGCAATATTGCTATCATGTTGCTATCCATTCTAGGGAAATGCTTATCAAGACAATATAACAATTCAAGATGTGAAACGAAGGCACTAGGTTACGTGACAATTGTTACTAGGGTGCAACGTTGAACAATGCATAGACCACTTGGTAATTAAATTGTCTATCTGAGGCTATATAATACAATATTATGACCTAATGAGTCATTAAGCCATTAATAACCAAATCCACTTATCAATAACTAGCTGTGCTCCGCGGTTTCACCCGCATTGCTCCGTTTCTGTTAGTCTTAGCTTGATGATCTAGACACGCGGCAGCGTGTCAAGCCGAGTTCAAGCGAAGAGAACTGGCGAGCAGCAGCCGTGTGTATATTTACACGAACCATTTCGAGCCACTTTTCACCCCCTTATAACTCGAAAACTATTTAAGTTAAATAAACCAAATTTGGTACATATCAAGAGGACCTCAAGATAAACAAGAACCTTAAATTTCATAAATACAGATTAAACAGTTGCGTAGATATTAATATCCAAAAATCGCAATTTTTAAGACTGACTGACTCATAGATATATACAAAACCTAACCCACTTCCAGATGACCTAGAAAGTTCAAATTTTGTAATCAACTAGGTAATAGTGAGTGTACAAAGGAAAAAATCAGAAAATACTGAATTTATCTGTATTTAATTTTTTTTTCAATGACATTAATTTTGTTTGTATGGAAAAATGGAAAAGTTTATAAAAATAGAAAATATTATATTCACCTTACTAGTCTTAAAAAATAGATCAAAACTAATCAGTGGCCGAAAAAAATTTTGAAATCCATCAATAAATGACTGAGATATATATTATTGAAGTTTACATATTTTAGCACGAAACATCTGTAGATTCGATGCGCCTCTGACATCACACTCACTCGCGCTAGTATCGCTAGGGCGGATTACTTCGATTGCATGATTTCTTTATTCAAAACTGTTATTAAACGTAAAATAAAAGAAAATTGTAATAAAAATATTGCTCATACAGTTAAAAATAATATATAATTTTACATATTCACATTTATTTATTCTTTATTTATGAGTGTTTAGTTTAGTTTTAATTTCAGTGTAATGGAAGAAGGCTTCGTCGAAGGTCGAAATGATTTAATTTGCGTAATATTAATATAAGTGAAACATCTTTAGGCGCGTTTAGAGTAAAATTTCAAGATCGCGTCATGGCAATACCGTAACGTCATGGAGTAAGGCGACGATTCTTCTACAACGATCTTTGCATCTTGGTAATAGTGTGTGTACAAATTCACGTTGGATGTTTAGAAAACAATGTAATCTTTTAAACAGAAAACGAGTTTAAAAAATTGCAGATAATGACGGGGCAATGTGCGCTGACATTCATAACATATAAGAAAATATAGAAAATAATACTAAAATCGTATATAAAAAGTATTATATTCATAAAGTAAATCAAATTTGCAGAGTAATTTTCTGTACAAAAAGTAATGATATCCCACCAAAAACATAAATGTAAAAAAAATAAATGTGTGCGTGTACTAGAGTACACACGTAAGAAGTGAAACTTCTTTATGACCTTATTTTTCAAAAAATAATTTACTATCTACACTAATATTATAAAGAGGAAAACTTTGTTTGTTTGTTTGTTTGATTGATTGTAATGAATAGGCTCATAAACTACTGGACCGATTTTAAAAATTCTTTCACCATTCGAAAGCTACATTATCCACGAGTAATATAGGCTATATATTATCACACTAAGACCAACAGGAGCATAGCCACGCGGGTGAAACCGCGCGGCACAGCTTGTATACAATATTACAGAAATACGTTAGTCTAACACGCTCGTCGCTTCGCTCCTCGCTACCTATTTAAATATTTACACCAGCCGCTGCTGCAACTCGCTCGCTTCGCTCGCTCGGCTCGTGCGGTAGTTCAAAAATCAAAAGTTAACCTAAGATGCTCGTCGCTTCGCTCCTCGCTACCTATTTAAATATTTACACCGGCCGCTGCTGCAACTCGCTCGCTTCGCTCGCTCGGCTCGTGCGGTAGTTCAAAAGTTAACCTAAGATGCTCGTCGCTTCGCTCCTCGCTACCTATTTGAATATTTACGCCGGCCACTGCCGCGACTCGCTCGCTTCGCTCGCTCAGCTCGTGCGGTAGTTCAAAAGACCAAGGGAGACGCCAAAAAATTCGAGTTATATAGAGTTTTCAACTTATAAAGGATTTCGACTTAGGCGGATTTTGATTGGACATAAAGAGTTTGAGGTTTATTCTTATAAATATTGAATTCACAAAATCATAATTGAACACCAATCAAACAAACACGTGTTAACGTGAGTCATAGATTTATTATCGTATACTCCTAAAATGTTTTCTAAGAAACAATACTGTACTTACATTGTCGGCAAGTTCTTAAAGGCGGTAACTTATTTTTGTTCGAACAATAGAGGTAATAAATATAAATTCCTAATGTCGAAATCTCGAAACAGTCAGAAATTAATGACGCACATAGTTGATAGTATATACATATTATGACAGAGGTTAAGCTTAAATAACTTGAAAAATAAATAACATGATCTCGCCCACGTGTTGGTGTTTTAAAAAATTCAATCAAAAACTGAGGTTAACTTTAAATACAATTTTAGAAAAATAAATACCACAATCAACATTCAAGTATTAGAAAAAATTGATACCATAATTCCACCCACGTGTTAGTGTATTGAAAAATACAATCAAAAAGTGAGGTTAATCATAAATAACTTAGAAAAATAAATACCATTATTACACCTAAGTATTAGAAAAATAGATGTAATTACTTATTTACTTTTTTTAGAAATTCACTGGAATTAGAATTAAAACAAACCCTTTGATTTTGCTGATCACTTTAATATAACATGTATATGTATAGTCACGAGTACGGCGTAACGCAAAAATGTCACGAGTACGGCGTAACGCAAAAATGTCACGCGCGCGGCGTAACGCAAAAATGTTACACAAAATTTTTGTCCACCCCCGATAAAGAAGTTTCACTTCAAAAATTGGAGCCGAGTTCAATCGTTGACTTAATTTGCCAAAAAAAGAAATGAGATCTAAATGTGTGCCAAGTTCTGCAGACAGTCCAGAAATTTATTTACAAAGATGTATTAAGTTCTTAGGTTGACTGAAAACTCAATTGTTTTATTTTCCCTTAGAGAACAATGTTTATTCCAAAATATAACTTTTTTAATTTGAATAATATAATTATTTTCACAAAGCAAACAACTAATGACCTATTGAACCCCATAATTTGATGAGGCTAGTTTT
>CAJQZM010015048.1:1097-14736 GCA_907164665.1 Colias nastes
CGTTGTTAGTGCGATATGGGATGGCTATTAGTTTGATACGTTACGATCTGTGGTTACGATGCAGTTCACTATGTGTTGTTACGGTTAAGTACATGTATGACTTCGTCTAACTGTTTACGAGGCTTAGGTATAAAATGTTAAGACGTTATAGTACACTGATGGTAATCATATGAACAGTTATCCATAGCCATTGATTAAATTCAGGTGACGTTGTTAGTGCGATAAGGGATGGCTATTAGTTAGATAGGTAATGATGGTAAACGTTACAGTTTACTATGCGTTGGTATAAAGGTAGATATGATTTCGAATAACAGTGCATGGAACTTAATTATAAGTAGATTTTTAGACATTATCTTGGTGCCTATTATAAATAACCATATTAGTAAAGCTACTGTGTAACTGAGGTTACAAACATTAATATTGTTATAATTCTCAATTGAATAAACACGTTCAATATCATAAAATAAGGCGGTTACATAAAAGCTAATTAATATTGGCATGATTATAAAATTCTATCAAACGCGGCTCAATAAAATTAAATTACAACTTAATAAAAATCCTTCACCGTTTTTATGCACGAGAATTCTATTGAGCATAATATTATGTGAAAATTTTTAAATTATCGTAAGAAAATGTTGACTTAACTCTTCTTTTGTTTGTTCTGAAATTAACAATAATTCAATTCCAATTAATTTTAATTAACATGATCATTAATAAGCATACTTCTTACATATCTCAAAGGTAACTCAATACATATACTAATGGCGAACTAAAGGGCACGTCTTGTGGTTTACAACCTCGGTTTGGGCAAAGGTTATACGGACAAAACTATAATAATAGTATAATACGGTAACGGTAATATCAATCGATAATAATATACTACTTATGTATAGATAATATTACACTAACAGCCGTACAAATAAACGAGTTATAACATTTTATGAAAAGAATAAACTAAGAATAAGGAAAAATCATACAAATAAACACGTAATAAATGAAACCTAGTATATCGTCGTAATAAGTATTCATACTAATTCTATTTCGTCCTTATTCTGGCTACCACCCTAGTATAAGTCTGACATAACCGAGTTATAACCTATTTTTTAGTACATTGTGCTGTGTTTTACAAGTTTTAGAAGCAATTTTCAATCTAAATTTGAGATAATAGCAATGAGAGTAATACGAGAAGTAGAAAAAGTTGAGCATATTAATAATTTCATTAAATATTGAAATGGAAAATTGTGTATCAAATGTCAAAACATACGAAATTATGAAGAACCCTTTTGATATTTATAATGATTTATTTATTTACGGCATGCGCCAAACCATACATACATAAAACTTATTTCTAAACTTATCACAATAATATAAACTTTCGTTGAAAATATAAATCTTCTAAGCCTGGAGTTGTATGTTTTGAGTACCAGTTATTTGGCAATTCTCTATCTCAAGGTGGGTTTATCTTCTGTTCTCCAGATATTGGATAGCGTTCTCTTTCATTTGCTTGTATATATTTAATGATAAATTTAAATTATTTCCAATAAATATTTAAAAAATAAATAAACAGAACATCGTATGATTAAACTTCACAACAAATTCGACGAAGTCAAACGAGCGTCAAAATGACAGCACCAAGGCTTAACCGTAGACAATTTCAATGTTTTTCATAATTTTATGAATGAATTGCTACGTTCGCGTTGCCGCTTCGCGCCTATTGCATAGCGTGAGCATAGTTACATCGACGTTATTCCAAATTTATTTGTAAGAAATTATGACATCCTTATTCTTTATTTATTCTTATCATATCTATTCATTGCATAAGGTTTGAATAAGCAAGTTTTTATTTGTACGGCTGTAAGGCTTTATGTACATATATTTCGATTTCCTATCAAAATTCGACATCTCAAGACTGATATCCTATTTATAGGTACCTACCTATAACACTTACGTTAGAGAAGAGATCTCTAAATTGATGAATATATTTTTCCAATATATTGGCCATGTGTACATAGCGTTTATGACATCCATATACCCAGATGAACTCCGCCATAAATACGAAAGTCCTTAAAGACATCTGAGCCATAAACGCGTACAAACATTGCGGACATCGCATAAAACTGCACAGTTCCGCTCGGCTCATCAAAGGCCAGATCACTTAATAAAAGCATGTGGTGTCGGTTAAGTGCTATAACACGATTAAATTACTTGCGGAAATTCCGGCGCCTGTTCGCGAGACAGCCGCGGGGCGAGCGGCGCGGGGGAGCGGGGGCGCGGGGCACGGGTGGAGGGCGCACACGGGGATTCACAGCGCTGTCATCAATCAAGTTTAGTCTCGCATTAACGTAATGACCGTCGGCCTGGGCGGATGTCGCCTTATTTTCTTTTTTTGCGCGAACGTTTCCTCCGAGGCAATTTGGTACACGATACCAACCTTTTCATGCTGATGGAAATCTATGAGGGATAACCAGCGCATTACTGGCGATAATTCTTGTTTTGTTTTTAGCGTCGAACATTATTCATCGACGGGGCACTCAATCTTGTTTATTGTGTTATCCGTTCGTGAAAATGTACAATAAATTATTTTAATGTAGATAGTAACGTGATTTAGAGATGATTTTTGACGGCTTTATTTTTACATATTTTAACGTGATTATTATGTCATAATCGTTACATAAACACAAACAAAATATTTCATTCAAATCGAGTTAGTTACAATTCTTATTATGTACTCGTCGTTTCAATCAAACTGGAAGAAGAGCAAGCGCTTTCGAGCGACATATTATCGCTAATCATATTTATAAGGTCTGGTTACTCAGAGTCACCATAGAAATTCACATAAATCTATACGATACAAACTATATACGTACACCTACAAGGACTTATACTCACGTTTTGCTATCTACCTGACTAAGCAAAACATTTATGTATTACGAAACAGTCTTTACATAATTGACATAACGCACCTCTACAATCCACAATATAAATTATAAACAATAAACTGTTTACAAAACTGAATATCAATAATCACGTAACGACAATAATGATGAGTTCATTACGGCACGGAAAACAAACTGAAAGGTATAACAATATCAGAGCTATTGAATTTTGAACAAACGCCCGCAACCGCAGATTGCAATTAGAACAGTCACGCACGGACAGACAAATATACGTCAAACCGAACTATGCTGTAATAATTGCATTTTATTACTATTTAGAACTATTTGCGGCATAAGCGGTAGAACCAGCGAATTAAAACATCTTCAATTTATTAGGACACTAGCTTTCCACCCGCGGCTTCGCCCGCTTTGCCTAAAACCTAATAAATTATATACTAAAACCTCCCTCGAGAACCATTCTATCTAATAAAACAAACCGCATCAAAATCCGTTGCGTAGTTTTAAAGATATAAGCATACATATGGACATAGGGACAGAGAAATTGACTTTGTTTTATACAATGTAGTGATTATCCACATTACCAAAGCTCAAATCGGTGAAAATAAATAAAACGGCAAAACGACACAAACTTGACCAGCGCGGTGGAATGGTCTGAACCCTCATTTGTCCCTATAGTGGGAACAAATAGACTGATGATGATGATAATGACGATAGTATATATTTGAATATTACTATGCGTGTTTAAGCGAAAACAACAGCATCAGCTTCATGTTATAACAATGCCAAAATTTCAAACACCTACCATACCAACATACCAATTACCAACATAGAACACACTGCAATGATCGGGAGTTCTCTAGTTTGTCCGAAATTTAATGAAACGCTCATCCTATTAACAATTCCCGTTGGATGAGATCAAATTTCGTTTAAACATCACTACTGCATGTTGAATGATGTCCTAGACTCATATTTCCCAAGAGACGAGCGCAAATTATCCTGAAAAGACTCCCTCATTCATAATATTACTTTGTACAAATTAAGACCATGAATAATTTGGGAATACGGGTATCTCTCTTACTCCAGTATGAGAATTCAAAAGCCAACTTAATACTCTTGGAAGCCATTTTGTAATTTTAACCATCGGACTTAAAGAAATACTTTACTTCCTCAATAAGTAAACATAACGTAACTTTTTCTCATCCCAGGATACGCATCGAAAAGCCTTAAATAAATATACCAATCATATCCGGAACGAATCATAAAAACAACACATCAAAAAGCCCAAAATACGTAATCACTCAGGCATTTATGTACGTGTCACCATAAACAAGTGAAAACCTATCTAAAACCAATATCATCCAAGCTAACCGTACTCCATATATTTTTGCCAAAAATATATCCGATGTTGTTTATCTGTAACATAGTGAATTAGTAATAGAGTTGTGATAGCAAAATATTTTACACAAACAACCGATTTATTTCTCGCTCCGATGAAATCGTATCGTAAATAAATAAAAAATCGATTTCCCGAATGTCACGTTCCACGTTCGTACGGTACGCATTTAAATACACACAATATGTAGATGGGAAAAAAATTATTGCCTTCAATTTGAGATCTTTGTGTATTTACGAGATCGCGGTCTTGCTTTGGATTAGGTAAACATTATTGAACTGAATGCAAATCAAAAAAGCTTATGTACATAATATTATATCTGTGCAAAAAACAAACGAATAGAATAAGTAAAAATCGATTATTAAAATCAAATATTAGCATGTACAATCGATTACGATCAGACGCGATAAAATCTTCAATCCTGCCTTTAAACTTCATCTTGTTTTGATGACAAAATATTGAACCATTTGCAATCAGCAGAACACATTGCAAAGGCAGGCGCATCACCGTCCTACCCAAACATACGAAGGCATGTTACATAAAAATCATTACAAAACCCGTATCAGCTGTTGCACAATTTCGGAAAGCTGTCCACGAGCGGGTTATGTAAAACAATGTGTGCCACTTAGCGCTCCTTGGAGGCTGCGCAAAAACTGAGCGCAATCTGGTCACGCGTCTGCGCGAGTAAACTCAAATGGTCTTTAAATCCTGCCAATCGTCCGTTTTTAGCGCTATTAAATGCGAATGTAGATCAATTTAAATGTAACGTGTAAACATTTATATAGCTGTGACATGTGCGATGCAATTATTAGTAGATATTTAAGATACCGACAGGTAATGTTAGTGATATTTTTAACCTGTCTTAACTCATTTTTAGCTGACTGTATATGCTTCAAATGAATAATTCAAATCATCTTATACTGAATCTCCAATGTAATACACTCGTACATGTATTCAAAATGGATACCTATTATAAAATTGAGGGTGTTTTTAACGACCATTGTATACAGAGAAGCAATATTTTTCTATGTCTATGATGAATACGGACAGCGGACATTTTACGAATGTGTACCAAATTTTTGACTTTAGAACTACATAACATGACGAGGCACGTGACCAACTGTAACAAACTCTTCAATTACCCACCAACCTGCTCTACATACCAGGCTACAGCACAAAACGCGCCGCTTAGCAACTAATGAACAACGGCCACTGATTGTCCCTTATTGTGCGATAATTCAGATGAGTGGCAATCGTGCGACTCGAAACGCGGCCGAGCGTTAAACTGGCGCGTGTATAATAGCCTATGACTAGTTTTAGTGCTAAAATCGGGAGACGCGTCATGAAATTATCGCGTTGCGTTTGTAATCGCGACCGGTTAGAAAAATTGACAATGCGATTGTTTGTTTATGTTTAAATAGGTACATTTTTATTTGCCTTAAGGAAAATATTTCTCATTAAATAGTTAAGAATAGGATAAGATCGTGACCAGCCTTTGTGCCCTGCTAGATTGAGACTTGTTCTTTGTTAGCTTTACCTAGGATCGAGTCCAGAAATTGTCAATTCTATGCTCGCGTGTTAACAACTGTACCAAAGAAACGGTCAGTCTCTCATTGAGCTCTTAAATTTTTCCTTTGACCTTCCTTATAAAATATTATTACATAGAATCACCGAGACCTTATCACATATACTAACAACACAATGAATGATGCTCTCGTACACAATGCTCCATGCATCCAACATTAGGCAACACCAATAAAAATCTAACAAACGACCACAATAGCTGTCGAGATAATAATCGCATTTAATCATAAACAAAAAAACTCGCTGATAAATGTTTTACAATAAGCGATACGACATTCAAAACAAAACACGGGCTATTCATCAGCCGCATTCAATTACAAAAGATCGTAACGACGGAATTAATTGTTTAGATATATATTCGGGTTTAAATAATAGCGCATGAAACTCATAACGTATTCGTTTGCCAATAAGCCGTTTGCATTATTCAAAAGCTTCAATGGATTTTGGTGCGTGTGGAATTTAATTTCACTTGTAGGGGACTCTTCACATGCAACTGACGTTCTTACGGACATCCTTACATAAACATTGATCGTAATACTAAATAGATATATTTATTTATTTAAATAAATAGTTAGCTTTCAAATAAACTACCGTCCAAAAATGTTTATGAACTATAGCACTTTTTTAGAGCGATAGTAGGTACTTGTAATATCAAATTTCACGCCGAAACACGAAGCGATTATCACTTGTAAATTGTAATATGTAATACTCATTCAATTTATAATTTAACTTACAACATTTGAAAAATGAAATGTGATAAATAAGACTTTCCATACAACAAACAACCTAAAATATACCAAAGCCACCATAATAGTTTTAAAACAGTCCCGTGTAAAAGCACCACAACACGGGAAGCGGGTGTCAGATCGCTCACCCTGAAAAATGAATACATAACTTAATTTGCGGCCAAACAAATCGATACACAGTTTAAGCCTCGACACGTAATCCATACTAATTAGTTTATTTATTGCAAAATCGAAACCCACATTTATGCGAACGTTTATCTGACATCGGCTATGTATTAGCGTTTGTTTTCCTCTCATTAATTGCGTAATGCTGATCAATTTTGCATTTCAATAATTTGCAGATTGCGGCTATTGTAGGAAATAAGAAAAATCAAAATTTTCATAGTTTTTATATCTGATGTGATCTTTTCATTGAGTTCACACTTTATTAATAAATTGTAGGTAATATGTACTTTGTAACACTTACAGTAGTCTAAGGATGCTTTCATGATTATTGAACTCGCGCAAGAAGTTAAGAAAATATTTAAAAAAAACCTTCAAAAGAACCCATATTTTTTTACGTAAAAAAATCTACGTGCAACTGAAGCGACCCTGCTAATGGTCTAATGTGCCAAACAAATTATACACTTGCAATACGTTTTGCGACACTTCACATTCCAGCGATGCAATCGGGCAACAAGTTATGTTTTCGCTGTAGTTTATCTTTTATATCTCATATCTGTTACAGATTGTGAATAACATCTTACGATATTTTATTTACTTAGAAGAGGAGTAAACTAGATTAACTTAAGAAATTATTAACTTGAACAAGAATAAAACGAAATGCATTGAATCAAAAAAGGAGGATGTTCTCAATTCGACTGTATTTTTTCTTTTTGGATTTATTCCCTCAGAAATTCATTATGTGACACAGTTCGATAACGTGGTGTTTTGTCCTGAAACATTAATTCTTAGAAATCAATAAAAACCTCGATAATATAACCGTTTATAAAGAACCAACCTCAAATAGATTGAACGGCAAACCGTTGCAAAGCAAACGCATACCCTCTATTTTTCTTACCCACACCAATTTGAAGCCCAAAAGTCTCTCTTTCATACCGCTTTGAGCTAGCCGCCTTTGCCGAACACGAGACACGCATCGCGCCAGTCAATCGAATTTTTACCTCGTCTCGAATACAGATCCATCAGAGCGATTGCAAAACACACAACTTTGACAATTTGCGAACGATACCAATACGTCGAGATGACGCAATCTGGAGTATAGGCAAGTTTTATGGCAATTTAAAAATGGCATAATGCAGTCACTTGCTGAACGTTTGGGCAATGTATTGAAGCAGACTATAAAATATATGGATACGTTTACGTGTTACAAGAGGTGTCAACGTGTTTAAGACGATGTAACAAAAGTTGCATAAATGAACAAGGTCGTCGGATAACATGTTTGTAAATAATTTAAGAAATTTAACATGTTTTGTTAAGCTATTTAACATTTTTGTTAGCGAACATTTAAATAAACACAAATAAGAACCAATCTTAAAGACTTTAAATCATCAAAACTGTTTAATGAATTAGAACAAAAAGCAGAATTGAGAACATATTATTCTAGAAGGTGAAGAGCCTCTTATAGTACAGTCGATGGCTATTAACTTTTGTGTAAAAAATATTAGATAATCATCTAATATAAAGTATTAGATAAATAAACACTCCGCACACTCCACTCAATGTAACTGTCGAAAGTGACAGTGAGTGACTAATGATTTGCCTAAATTCAAAACTTACTTGAGTGTGTAATTTAGTAATAAGCCTAATACTATAATATGTATTTTAGAAAGACTATATATATAGTTCATAAATAAAGTAAGGAGAACTTAAGACTTTGCATCAGGGATCGTAATGTATAGATGATTATATAGAATAAATTATTCATAATAATTTTTAAATAAAAGTTCCTTGCAAAGTTACAACAAGCCATAAACATTTTGAAACAAATCAGTCAAGAAAACTACCCGCACGTACGTTAAAAATACCTCCCAACCGCAAGCGTAACTAAACACGAAGCCAATCTAGCAATATCAAAAATATTGCAGAAGCTTTATTAATGAAAAGCCGCACACACGTAACGTACCTAGCTGGAAATGTGTCGGATTTAATTGCATTTCTCGAAGAAAAATCGCGAACGTTCCTTTGTTGCGGCAAGATGGCCGACCATCGTCTCAGGGGCGACGTTGATGAATTGACAACACCCGCGCACGTTCACTGACCACTGTTTATATAAATCTACTAGTTGGACGCCTGGCTTCGTCTGTGTTTAATGTCTAACTCTTTACTTTGTTCCTTATTTGGAGAGATAGACTTATGCGTATGGGACCCAGTTTATAAACTGAATTCTTATTCAATTATACTATTCTGTACTTACAGATTGTTATGAAAGTAATTGAAGTATGTAAAACACTTATTTGAAATTGACAAAATACAAGTTTGTATGAAAAGAATAACAAGTGCAAAACGAGGAAAGGCAAATTTGAAAACTAAAGTATGAAAGAAAATATTACTCATTCTACGTAGGTACATTAATTTCAACCTCAGCTATGCTTAAAATAAAAATCCTAAGTTTAATTAAATACATATAAAACTACATCTACAACCTATACCAAGGCCTCCATTACATAGTAGTTTCTATAGTAATAAAATACAAGTACCCACTCAAAGAGCCTAGGAATTTCGCTAACATTATAGTAATATACACGTTAAAAATGTTCAAATGAATTCCAACAAGCGAGCAAAGTTTAATTAAAAATTCGTTTCTTATTAATTAGCAGCCTCTAGGCTAGGGTTGTCGCAGATACGGTTTCAATTAGGATACCCAATTTAAAAGGATAAAACTGTAACAAAATATATTAATTCTGGTAATGTTAACTTTTTCAGGGTTTAATCTCCACTAGAACAAATGGTTTCTAATTCCTTTTACGTATTCTGTTAAAATAGCGAAATACAGAAATCTTTAACATCTATTTCAATGCAAGCAGTAAATGCTCTCGTTTGTAGTGTTTTAAATGAACCCAAAAAATTTTCAATTACGTTTACATTAATTAATGAAATAGTCTCATTAATATTCCGTTCCTTCGTATCTCGTTTCGTATTATCAAGCTTCCCATTTATATCTAAAGCGTACCTTACAAAACTTTCTCAGCTGCCTGTCTAGCCGTCGCGCAAGATTCAAAAGCGGGTACTAACAAGGTATACTATTGTGCTACCTGATACTATTGTGCGAACCCGGAGGACGAATATTCATGAGCCAATAAACGGTGTATCCTCACCCTACGGTCAAAGGATCACATATTACATCAATATGTTTGTTATCGACACACTAAGACACGTCAGCTATAACAGCTTATCCGAGATCAATACTAAATATTCATCGATAGCTATACTATTTATTAAAAAAGTTATAATAGAAGCATTCAATTTGAATCAAAACGGTATTTTCTTATCGCTCCATGAGCTCGAGTACCGAGACCGACTATTTATTTTATAATAGCAGCAATCAGTCGACCGAAAAGTTTCAATTTCATAAAAATTATGTTTCAATGAGCAAGAAATAGGTACTAGAAATGTAATTGGTTCTCTATCAATGAATTACGATCGGGAAATCTATCCGGACATCTATTTGAATTTTCTACAAATAAAAATTATTTAGCCATGAACCAAATTCATGCCTTCAATACGGGAATGACAAAAACTAAAAAACACTGAATATAGATTTTACCATTCTAAATTTAAGTGCTTAACATTTAAGCATCTCTACGATTATTTCTTAAAAATGTAGTTAAAAGAGGAAATCCAATTTATAATTTTAAGGCATGTAACTATGTGCAATCTATTGGCAAAGTATAGGCTTGTGCGTTAACAAACGTTTATTACCATTGTCCTGCTATCGCGTAGTCGTAAAACATAAGCAGATATGCAATAAAACAATTTATTACCAAGTGCATAAAAGCGAAATTACGCAATCACGGCAATAAATAAACACTACAAAACGGTCACAAGGACCAAAGCTCGTAAGGCGAAAGTGAAAGGTACATACATACATACCTACATAGGTACATAAATAAATGATTGTATATGGAACAGTTAATACACCACTCGAACTAATGCAGATCACCGGTTAATATTAATTCAAGCATTATTCATTAATAGCACAGAACTCATTTGCTAATGGAAAATAAATGATACATTTTAATGTTCGCTTTTGCTCTCACTGAATGATTTTTGATGATGCGTTATTTCTATGGGAAGAGGTTTAATCATACTCGTACTATAAACATAAAGAGGTCGTTAGGGACGTATTTACAAAGGTCTCATGAGCATGTGTTTTACAAATGCACGACTCTATATTTTATACTAAAGTTTAGGTAGTTCTGGGATGAAATAATATTAATGAACGTTTTATTTATTGATTGGAGTCAAAATAAAAACAAGTTATTTTATATATATTATATTCAAGTTTTGAAAAGAGTAGAAATTGATAAGAGTACAGACAATATTATCAATGGGATACTTTCCCAATTTAAAGTTTCGAAATATATAGTTACATATAAATAGAGTAGCCCTGACTCTTATATTTATGGAATTTTGCTTTCATAATAAATGCTATTAAAACTACACTTTCACCATTCCCAACATCACGTGTTAAAAACTGGTTTAAAAATTGCATTGCATCACCGTACAATAATTATATCAGCCGATATTCAATTAGGAATGAAGTATACTTATTTACAAACAATTTTTAATTCAAATATTTAACAGATTGTTGAGTCAATTCCAGGGTTTATTCCAACTAAAGGAAAGGTTGGCTGTTATTCTATTATCATGCACATACATTTTAAACCAATTATCATATCTAATTCAATTACAATCCAACACCTATGCCGCTAAACCAATCAAACATAATGTAATTTCATTACCCACCGTCGTCGTCGGCGGGAATAAAAGGCGAAAGACAGGCAATTTCGAGCATTTCCAAACAATCGTTGAACTTCGCGCGTTCAAAGGCGAACTTTCTATTTTATTTCGCCGGCGTTAACGCGACATTGATGGCGGCACTTATTGCATCGACCCCTCATTCGCTCACAATTGGCCGGCCGAGATTTGGCCCCATCCGCTCGGATTACCCCCTTACCGGCTCGGAAACGCTCCTCGTTCCATCTCGACTGCCACTTGTATTGGACTTCAAATTTTGTCACTGAAATACTCGTACATAGAGTGACAAACAACCGCGCGGCAAGGAGGAGAGCGTCTGTTTAAACGATACATCCTTTGTGCTTTTATTTACTGGACAGTATGGATTCGCCGACGGGAAATATAGCATTATTGTGTGGACAAAACAAACAACCTTTTGAATATCTTGATGGAATCTTATTAGAATATAAACTTAACTTTGTTTTATTTGACGTCGATACTATGAACGATAAAGTAAAATCTTAAAAAATATACTTATATGTATTTTTCACCTGTAAAAATAGTTATTTATAAATTGTTTTAACGCTTTCCCTATGCATTTTCCCGTGTATTTCCCGGATATAATATATTTCGAAAAATGACACATGCAAGATGGATTGAGATTACTTAACATAATATCGTTATCGATGGATTCATTTTATCATTATATTGATAAATCGGTCTATTTAATGTAAAACCTATTTTATCCGATTTTTCTATGAAAAATTCCAATTTCAGAGTGAATTGCTATACTTGTCTTTTTAATCAGTCGTAACATAAGATAAACAGACCTTCCAAAAGCCGATAAAAGTAGATAGAACGAACAAAACCTTTGGGGACTTATTTTGTACAGCATCTCTATAGGTAATATAAATCAGGTAACACCTATACCTATGCACTATAAACTTACGATGTAAACTTGGTTACGGATCATTAAGCATACAATTACATTAATTATATTAGCTATAGTCTATACAATTAATTGTCTAAGCGAATAATTAACCTATCCGAGTTGAATAATCGTGACAGATTTATTGTAATGCCGTTATAGGTAATTAAATAATGTTCCCACATTAGCATACAACATGAACACGTGACGTACTTCATTTGAATACTATTTTAATTTAAGCATTATAATATGAAGATAGGGCAAAATCTGTTTAAATTTGTAAACTTGTAAATTTCTCATATATATTTTAAACGCAATGATGTGATACAATATGGACATGGACATTTTGTGCGTACCTCTTTTTTAGTTATTTTAAAATCTGGGCTTCGAATACATTTGTATTCTTAAAATCCCAAAAAATATACTAGCATTTCATTCTTGTTTATACAAAGCCACGCGTCCTTCCTTGAAATTTTATAACGTGTAAAAATACGAAATTTTATCGCAGTCAATCAAGAATCGATTTAAAAAAATCTTATAGAGCAAAATAATGTACCTTATATTAATTAGGCACCTTCTGACGATAATTGTATTTACCTTTACGACGGAAGAAACACAAAGAAAAGTTGCAGCGTTATTTCAGACGTACCTGTAACAAAACATAAAGATTAGTAAAGTATATTTTATGAAAAAAGCGCTAATACATTCAGTAATCATTAAGTATACTTTTTTGGGATAATCATATAAAATAGTGCCCCGTGTAAATTATTTCAAAACCTATCACGAACAATATAAATTTAAATTAAACAACGTTAAAACACAATAAAATATAAACCAATAATTAACACCCGTACAAACGCCGCGTGAAAACAAACACCATCTTTTCCAAACAGCGTTACAAAAATACAATCTATCATAGCACAATTGCGATAACATTAAATTAATTAGTTGAACCGTATTCAAACAGAGCACACAATAAACAACCAATTACCAGAGTACCAAAGAGCATTTCATACAAAATTGTAATTATTGAATGTGCATTGCAAACGTTTAATAACGTAGCTAATAGCTGCGTTAACGAGTTCCCGGAACTGAAACTAATTATTCACAAACAACACGTGTTATTATAAAT